>JAVFBZ010176946.1:0-15801 GCA_032466195.1 Katharina tunicata | reverse complement strand
TAATGAATTTTACAAACCAGGAACCAAAGCTGTAATTTGATGATTTTTACCATGTCAGAATACACCAAGATGTTTATGCATAATTTAATACCATGTTTAAAAGGTAAATATTTGAAGATTTTCGTGATTATTTGTTTCATTTTAAAATGATGAATATTAAAAACTCCTTTACTGAAGGGGAGGAAAATGACCAACCCCCCAAAAAAACTTAAGTTCTATTCACATGAACGTCAGTGCTATAAGCTAATTTGTGAGAGTAAATGCCCAGAGAGAAGTAATTTTTTTTTAAAATCACAGTCGCAACAGTCGCAATAAAGGCTACGATTGGGAGGTAACACGTGTTCCAAACTTCATTACTGTTGTGACATTTGAACTCGTTATATACATAATATATCGGGAAGTATCTAACAGTTTCAAGTGTTTTGAATCTTGTGGGGCATTCACACAAACTTTAACAAGCGAATGTGGGGCATTCACACAAACTTTAACAAGCGAATGTGGGGCATTCACACAAACTTTAACAAGCGAATACATATGGCGACAGACGAGCCTGAGTCGATAAGACAAAGTTTAAACAAAGAAGACACTCCCCTGTGTGTATGTGGTCGTGAGAGATTGTTAAAAATGACACATGATTACTGGTAGCCTAAGAACTTAATTCATCCAGATCAGCATAGTCCACCTATTTTGACCCACTGAATTTGATGGGTAAAAATAATCTTCTTCAGTTTAGTTCACCTTTTTGATCCCTGTAAATGCTTTGTGGATATAGCCGGTCTAAAACATAAACAGGTTTACTTTAAACCACCACAACGTGTCCAATGTGCTTTTTTCCATGAAGTGAATTGCTAACGTAAAAGATTATATAATTGGAACGAAAGCAAGTGCTTTCGATGACCATTTATGTAAAAAAAACTAGACGAACACAAACCTGATGGCCTCTTTACGTGACGAAATATTTGAATCGATATAAAGGTATAAGGGCACACATGTAGTACACGAACCAATTACCCGTTGCTTAAGTGTTTGCTTGTTACTATTTCCCATAATCTACAAGCAAACTGGAACTATTCATAGATCTACTGGTTATTGCACTCCGTTAGTTCACAACCAACCCAAGGCACCATACTCTGCCCATGAAATAGCACAGCATAGAGTCATGTTGTCAGTTAGACTCGATTATCACGCAACTAGACTCTACTGTGTGTTACCCCTGAGAAACTAAATACAGTGCCCTGAACCCAGGTCCTATAGTCGCTGAAAAATAACGCTTACACGTATCGTTAACCAATTTACGATCCCAGTCAGTGCTGCGCCCTGGGTGAGTTTGTGGAGGGTTGGCCTCCGGAATTCCATTCACTGTACAAAGTTTCCCGGTGGCTACGGGGACCGAGGGTGGGTTTGTATGGTTCTTCGTTTAACTGAAAGGCCTTCGAGTATGGTGATAAACACAAATGAAATAAATAAATAAATAAACGTTTCCAGAACGTCATTTTTGATAAACAGAATTTCCCGGGAAAAATTCAAAATTAAAATGGAACCAACACTTAGTAGCTTAACACGAAAACAGAAATTACCAAAACGAATTGGATTCCGTTTGGCCTTTAGGTAATGACACAGATGTACAGCCTTTAATGCCTAGATTTAATATAAAGGACCGAGTATCTCCAAGAGTTTATAAATCAACACGAAGTGCACCAGGATGTACCAAAAGTTATTGAAAACAAAACAAAATGAGAGCAGTCGAGAGAGTATGAGAACGAGATTCTGAATGGTTTAGTTACCCGAGCCAACCTTAGTCAACGAAACCAACTATCGACAGATGACGATCATTTAACACAATGACAGTAATAGTAAGGCAACAGTAGCTGGCAGCACAGCCAAATTTCAAAACTGTAATTAAATGTGTTTATTCCAGTGCAAACATAATGGCTTTAGGTCACTTACCGAGACAATATATTGCACTGGAGAATTACACACCCCATGCACTATTGAAACCTTATTCTGTAATAGTATATTTACCGTCTATTTTTATCTGTTGCCGTTCGTTTCCTAAAGGACATGCCACGAGGCTAAATGCCTTGTGATTCGTGACGTATTTTAGCTGTAATCTGCTGATGGGTTAGCAAAACCTCTAGATATAGCTTCAGACCGCAACTTTACCCAATGTCATTGCAAAACAAATAGAATTGCCCGAAGGGCAAACGACAACATTTGATAAAACGTTTTTACTTTTGGCTTTAAAAGAAAAGGAAAGCCATTTTTCAAAAGTTGTGGAAATGGAAGCTAGTTACATAATTGACAAATTCAGTTTATTTTTTTCCTAAGAATTAAAGTCTTTAGTTTAAATCTTTAATTAAAACCGGTTGTTTTCAGAGTAACGTAAAAAAAATAACCCAGAAATTTTACAAAATATACATGGTCTCGTTTCTTCAGTAATATATATAGAAAGACCTGGAAAAGTATCTTCCAATTGTATTTTGTCTGTTAACTGGAACTTTGTGTATCAAGACGATTTGCTTTTCCTTTCCTAAAAGACAACCCAGGGGCTTAAGGCTTTATGCTTCGTAAAATATTTAAGCTGTTATCTGCCGATGGGATAGCAAAACCTCTAGATATAGTTTCAGACAGCAACTTTACCAAATGTAATTCAACAAAAATAGAATTTCACAAAGGGCAAACGACACGATTACGAGTGTTACTTTTGGTTTCAAAAGAAAACGAAAGCAATTTATCAAAAGTTGTGCAACTTGAATCTAGTTATATATTTGAAAAAAAAAAAATTATTGTAAAATAATTAAATTCTTAATTTTAAAATTGTAATTAAAGCCGAATAATTCTTAGATTAATCACACTAAAATCTATTTCATCATCTTAAACGTCATAACAGAATCTATTATAGTACGAAAGACAATACACAATAAAAGTTTGCAATTGGACAGTTAATCTGAAAGAAAATACGACAACACTATAGGTAGCTTTAATACCAAGAAAAGGTAACAGACAAAACAAGGAAAGTGACTTACAGGTGTTATTTCTAACTTAGATTTGCTAAACTGAAACAACAAGTTAAATATTTATGAACTTGTCCGCAGTATAACTGATTACATCTGGGCCTAAGTGAAATATTTAAACAATAATTACTGGCCGCTTTAGGAGTTCTGACTATAATATCATATAAATACTATAAATGACTGCAATGTGGTATTCGCGGGTCAATTTGACAACGTGACAATTGTATGACAGCAGAATTACATATATGAATTATTGATTAGTCCTTCTGGAGAACCAAATATTGATCAAATAATTACATGAAGACAAGTAGTTGCCTGGATTTAGGCGATGGAGCCATCATACATCATTCCCTATATATTTACCTAATCAATTTAAAGATGAATTATATTGTAATGCTTCCAAATAACATGTTGAGCGTCGCTTTTTTATGTGCTTCGCACAAGTCAAATTGCGTGGAAATAAGACCAACAGAAAGAGAAAAAACTCGGACTGCGGACTATACCTTCAATATAGCTAAGCAATATTTCTCAGCAGTGTTATTCAGAAACGAAACTTATTGCATCCCTGAAGTCGGATTGATCAGATTTACAGGTACATTCTACGAAAGAGAGTACTACGGTTAGGAAAAGTGTCCCACATTCTGCAGTTCTAGTTACGCAGCACTTAAAGCTTGATCAGGAAGGTAAATCCCAAGGTTGAACCTATTTCAAAAGCCACCAGTTGTACAGATACTGATTGAGTAAAATAGATTAAGAGAAACTCAAAGAAGGAAGTCATCTTCGTATTGATAATATAGGTGGATTGATTGTGTCATCATCAGTAATGATGAAAGAAATCCATTGTGTTGTCCAACCCATTTGCGGTTCAGATCTTTTGAGGGGAGCATATGACTGAAGATATTGGCAACCTTCCACAAAAGGTTAAAAACTACACGCTGGTGAAACATAGGTAGCAATTGTTTCCTTTCATATATATGTCAGTGTTTTTGTGCTATTTTGTGTGACATTTTGTATTTGTTGATATCTCGCGTTAAACCAGACTGAACTGAACTGAACATAAGCTGTATTGACTTGTACAAGGTTTCTGTCCTGTAGAAGTAGGGTTGGCGTTAAGTTACACTCTAAAAGTTTAATTATGTAAGCCTATTATACCGGCTGTGTACGGATTGTTATGAATATTTATTTATTTATGTGTGTATATAATTGGACGCCCACAGCAACGTTTTGTAAATTTACAGCGGAACGGGATCAAGTACAGTTGAAACTGGTGTAAATGGATAACAGTGGATATCACTGTAACATTACACACCTAATTGATTTGGACACCCACAGACTTTTGTACAGTGTAGCTTATAGCGTGCATGAGAGTTAGTTAAAATTTGGATTGTTGAGCTAGCATATTTCAACCGTAATTTTAACCATTATTCCATGTATGTATTCTATAGTGATAATAAGGACATCAAATGAAACATGAAATATTGGAATATAACTATTTTTATTAAAAGTATATCACAGCCAAATATATTTTATCAATAACTTAAATACCAGTCACAAATAGGTTTAACAATGACAACATACAAATACGAAATGTAATAAACAAAACTGTCATAAATACAACTATGTATACATACAACAAGGTGAGAATTTAAGTTACGTCAACATTTACTTGCACAAGCAAAACCCTTTTTATGAAAACAAAGACGTAAATTGACACATTTGTCAAACGCAATATCAGAAGCGCTATAAATGGATCTTTTACGTGGACAAACATTGAACAATTAGGTTTCATATCATCGGTTTAAAAGCTTAGTCGGACGTTTATGCCTACATTAATATTCAACAGTTCTTATGATAAATGATGTAATTCCGTAATGCAATTATGTTGTTAAATTTCATCCGCGATAAATATAGGTTTTAGAAAAGCCTACCACTGAGAGAAGACCCCCCCTATTTGAACGAAGTTAACCGGGATTTTGATAGGACGGTTAAGGGCAAGGAGTACTATCACACCAACTATTTAAGATGCTAAATAATAGTAATTTCTCACAACGGTTTTATTTCTAAGCCAAAATCTGTTAAAATATATTTGCCAAGTGAATGAGAAAATGACTAAATTCTTGCTTAAAATAATACATCAGTAACAAAAATGGCCCCATTGGGATAAACGTAGCTACATAACTGTACAACGCTAAATCATTGTAATCTCCACATCGTACAGGGCGAGGCGGGCACATAACTGACACTTACCGTGATTCTTGGCCAGTTTCTTTAATTCTTTGTGTAGTTTTTATGCAAATAATACATTTTCAGGACTTGTGTGAGTGTCGAGAGCTTGCTCTGCGGCAAAAAAAAAATCGAAAACGAAATTCGAGTTACTGAGGGAGGTTTTCGATTTTTTTTTTTCGAATAAAATTTCGTTTAAATGTTACCAATGCGAAAGGTAGGCATTTTTTATACAAAATTTAATTCCGGGTTTCCGGGTTTCTTTTTTAGTTCAACTTTAAAATATGTAGTGCTGTCTAGCTATTAACACCAGAAAATCAAAATAAATGACCAGAAATGCACATTTCTCTTCTATCTGGAGTTTTATAATATAATGCGGACAATATCGATTGTTTTCATTGTTTTCTTAATAGAAAAAGCTGAAATTGGCTGTGTAATAACTAATCACATTAGAATGGCTGACAAGTTATGCCGAAATAACCACAGTGCTAATATCATAATCTAAAGAAAAAAACAACCCGAAGGTTTCTCGAAGCAGAGCAAGTGATTGATTTTCTTGCTTTACTTTTTGCAAGACATTCGGAAATTTAACGAGACGTCTAGATGTGAAATATTTATGTATTTACTCGACGGTATATAATCATATTAAACGTGTTTAGTGATTAATATGTACAGTGTCTGAACTAATGGGCCTAATTTGTGCCATAATTTCTGTCATAATTCAAGTCATTTCGGAAAAGAAGCCTCATTCTGTGACCTGCCATTAACATCAACCTCATCACTTTATATGCAGTGCACATGGCCTGTACTGTCTTCAAAATGTAGCATCTCTTCACAAATAAATGTTAAAGCATGTACCCTAAATCCTCAACAAATTCGACCTTAAGGACATCAGTTTAAAGTAATTTATTGAATTTATCAATGAGAATTTGGAACTAAAACTAATATTTTCCGCTAGCTTCAAGTCTGAACTTCTTAAAAATTTCAAGATTGATTTTTCTTCCCATCTATGAATTTGCATAACATGTAGTTTGTTAAGTGGTAAAGGGGTCGAATTTCTTGAGCATTTAGGGTAATTTAAGATATTTTATTAATTTGAGACCAAGCTTAAAATGTACAGGACTTCGTCAATTGCATATAAATAAACACTTTTAATGGCATTAAGAAGTTGGGAATGATAAGCAAGAATTTCTTTCATATGGATCATAACTTCTATATTTTTTGGACACAACGTTTAAATCTCATTCAGAGATCAGTCATCAGATAAGAAGATTAGACCCTGGGCAAAGGCCTTTACCTATCCAACGCCTACGATCAATTAGTAACTTTCCAAACGGATTTTAACAATGACAGAAATTAACCCCCTGCACCCATAAGCCAAAATCACTCTCACCAACTGTTCAATAATTTTCACTACTTGACCCTTGTTTCTCACAATATGTTTATAAGTCTATATGTATTTTGTTGAAATTTACCACTTGAAAACGATCACTGAAATGAGAATGAAACGTCGTGTCCAAATAATATTAAAGTTGTTATCCATATGAAACTAGTTCTTGCTTGCATAACATAACATAACATAACATAATATAACATTTTGCAGTCCCGTATCATCACAAATAATATTTTGAGCTTTTTGATAATCCGTGAGTACCAAAGAACGTGTTGGCATTGTATATATTTGAATTCTCCTGCAGATGCAACGCTGTACATGAATTACGGACGACATTCAAATATTCACCGCACAAACACGTGTACTGAAGTGACAAAGATACAACAGAGCAAGTGTATTAAATAACTAAACTGCAAAAAAAAAGAAAAAAAAAAAACTAAGCAAAACAATCAACAACAAACAAACTGTTACAAAAGACTTTCATAACAAAAAGTGGTGATTTGAGCAAGAGACACAAAAATACTCGTGTACACATATGGAAAATACTTTGGGGCAGCCGACAGTTTATTAACACGTATCCTTAACACTGAAAGTCGATACAATCTGTGTGCTGCATGGGCATGGAATGTACTCGATGTATCGGCGGCTGCTGAAGCCCGCCTGTCCCGTTACACAAGTTCGTGAAAGCAGGAGAGTTGGGAGTAGTTTGGGCACGCGTCCTGAGAGATTGCGTACGGCTTAGTTGACGGTTTGGACTGTCCTGATCACATTTTCGTACAAACATTGGCAAACGTATATTAGAAGAATTTCTCCTTACCATAGACTGTAAACTACCACGACGACTCATTCCATTCTCAAACTCTCGTCCGTGCTCTGTTAACCGTTTGTATTTCTTACGTACAAATGTGGAAAAAGACTCACGGAGAATCCTATTTTTAAGTCCATAGACAGCTCCGTTAACAACCGGGGCGGAGAGGACAAGCGATGCCGACACACTACTTAAAATCTCACTGGTAATTTCCTGAGCGACCATCTCTGTCGTAGCAATCATAGCAAAGGGAATATAAGTAATCATGAAAGCGCCGACAATATGCAAAATAGTTCCTATGGCTCTTTTGCCCTTTATGGAAATAGACCTTGCTGGGGTGGAAGTAATTGGCGCCTGAATAATGCTAACCATTTTCATCATACTAGCAGCTATTTTGCTACTCTGTGTGCGAGCAATTTTAAAAATATGAGCATAACAGTAAGTCAAAACCACAAATGGAATGAGTGCTCCTGTTGTCAGAAATAAAACAGGATACCATATACTTTTAGAGTTCGTAAACTGAATAGTACATATCGCCATTGCGGGGTGGAATACAAATACGTTACCTCCTACAAGCGGTGGCAGAGAAAGGGTTAATCCAGCCGTCCAGCATATAGAAAAACTGATCACCATTTTAAAGAAGGGTGCCGTCTGACTATGGTGGAGAGGGTTAACTATGGTTTGATATTTATCCCAGCTCAGGGCAGTGATTATCCAAACTGACACTAGGTAAAACATTGAGAACATGTAAGCATACACTTGACACAAACCATACCCACCGACCCATGATCGGCGTAGTAATGCTATACAGCTAACACTGACAGTAGTACACGACGATAGTAATCCGATCATACCCAGATGGGCCACGAATATATTCCTGACTGAACGTAGTTTACGGTTGGATAAAATTGCCACAAGTATAAAAGAATTAAATAGTATCCCACCGATAACACAGATCAGGGTAAAGATGCCCCGCACAAGATAAGCATGTCCGGGGCACCAGTTCGGCGGCTGATCCCCGAGAGCTGATGAATAATTTACCAACGAACAGCCGTTCCAATAAAGAGCATCCAGGGAGTCATTGAGCGGGCTCCCCATATCGTAACATTTCCCTAACTAGCCCCGTGCTCTCGTGAAACAAATAGACGAAAGTAAACCGAATACCCTTGGAAGTAATTGCCACTATAGGTGTTTGTGTTGGTTATAAACATACTGAGATTGAAACCTTGATCCACCGGTCAGATGTTATTCACGGTTCATAGTGCGTTGTTATATACACAATGTCACGCAACAACGTAACGTGCTGGAAACACCTCTAATCAGACGAAAACACTTAGCGCCAACCAAAGGAACACGCATTAACACTACGTTTGAATTACAGCCAGTGAAAATCATAGACACGTTGATATACGATTGATCTTGTCATATTGCATTTGTACACAAAGTCAAGCATTACTAGAATCCAACTAGTGAAGAGATTAAGAACACCCTGTAAGCTGACATGGTCTCTACCATCCAAGCTTCCAAGATAGAATTAATGTTTTCATATAACACAATCCGCAATGTGTCACTGTATCAGGCTAGTAATTAATCAGTTATGATAATCCAAGAAAACTGTTTAGCTTGACCCCAATAACTTGAATCTGTGTAAATACAGAAGTTGTGATAATAGTTCGTTCAAGGATTCAAATCATATATCGAATAGAAAATCCGTAGTTCAATTCCAACACGGCAAACCCGCTTTCCATGTGTTCCCTAGCTGTTTTATCTGAATTCTGTGAGCAATGCTGTTCTGTACCCCTGATAAGCTGTCGTGATAACACTTTGAAATTGTCTGCATTGAGAGTAGTCCTACCAAAGCTGGAACAAATTTGATAGCAAGCCGGCTCAACGCGCATACTGATAGTCATTCATTGCTCTCTGTTTATGACGCGAGCCAATTCCACTGTCCTATAACAGAACTCCCAACTAAGTAACAGCAAACGAACCGTTAAGTGGCAGCGACTCCTGTGGCGAAAGATATTACTTAAGCGGCATTCCATCTTAAACGTGTTGTTCTTGAGTTCTCCGTACTTTTTATCCGTCTGGTAGCTTCCCAACACATGTCGTCTGCCGTAACGGAAGCTTTCAAATGAAGACTCGACAAACCCAAGCGCGAGCTCATCGCAGGCGACCAGTGCTATTTTTAGCGCCTCGAGTCTGATGAAGTCGCGTGCGTGGTGTTTCTCTGACAGCATTTTCCCCAATTCATATCCGGTAACACTATTCAACCCTGACAAGCCATGCCCAGAAATAAGCGAGATTGGATTGGCTCAACTATTAGACGTCGTCGCCGGAAAATAAAAAGGGTCGACTGTTATTTCAAAGATAATGTCAGATATGTACATCTACTCTAAAATAGTCTCATGTTTTTCTCCAAAGTTATATCGAATTACTTTTTCCACAAAGCGAAAACACACAATTCATCAAAACGCGCTGATGTTTTAATTTTTTCAAAAATGTAGAGAAAGAAACTTTCGCTTGCCTCCACCGGGTTTCGATTCGAACTCGAGTCTTTGGCTAGCAAAACTATATAATATAGTTAAAAGAAAACTAGGTTGCAAATGACTCACAAGAAGGACTGTGTGGTATTTGACAGTCCAAACAGCATATTCTCATATATTGTTCCAAAGGTTACAAATGCACAAATATCTAATAGTTCCATTTAGCTTGCCCCTGACACAGGAAAGACAAATCGATATTAGATTAGAGGGGAAGAACTGGACAGAAATTGACGCTAAATAGTTAGAAGGCAAATAGTATTATACCATTATCAAATTAAATCTAAGTGAATTTGCACAAATCATCGACGATGACAAGTGCGTTAATCCCTGGTGGCCTACATGTTGTTTTGATAAATATTTCGTATTGATGATGACTTTACGTATTCAAATCGATACGATATTGCTGCACAAAGATAACATTAAATTCAATACAAAGGTGAACACGGGAAAGGTGAACACGATTCAAACTTCGAAAATTTAACAGGCTAACTGATCGGTAGCTCGAATGATAATAATAATTAACACTAAATGACACTTTATACTATCTGTTTAATTTATTCTAATCATTATAACTAATCAGGGCAGATGTTTTGTCTTCCACAGGGGCTGCATTGTGGTACACTAGTTTTGAGCGTTGAGCCCTATTTACTGTACACGGAAGTGGTTCGAATCCCTCCGGGAACGTAGGTATTTGAAGGAATTTTTTCGGTGGCCGCCAAGATTGCTGGGTGGCTTTTATAAGAGTTCTTTGCGGTTTCCTCCATACACTTTTAACGCCAATTGGTCATGTATAAGTGAAATACTCTTGAGTACGACTCAAGAATCCCAAGCACAAATCCCCAGCACCAATCAAATAAATATATAAATAGTCTATTTTCGAGTTGAATATCTTTGTGCATGTGTATGTTTTCTTTCTTTCTTTTTATTCAATACTTAACGGGTTGCAATCGAAGAAGCCAAATTATTTTTCCAGAGTACACGTGCAGTAAATCTTCAATACGAAATTATTATCTAGGACGTATAAATGTACATAAACTAAGCTCAACCAAGATTTGTGTCAAATTTTAAAAAATGAGATCCTTGTGTTTTTTACTGCAAGTTTGATGTAGATGTTCGAAAGTTGATAAATCGCCATAAAAGCTGCCCTTTCAATAATCAAATTTTCAAAAATAAACATTTATTTAGAGATGTTTAAAGCAAATGGAGAGAAAGATTTATATAATTCAATCAAAATCTGAATGATTTGAATTAAAGTATATCTAATTTAGATAACTCTAATTCGGTAATAAAGAATTACTTGGCACTAAATGCAAATCTGCAAAGCAACATTGGTCTGTGAGCTATTAAATATAACATTATATAGCATTATAAAATAGTCTCGTACCATTCTAGAGATTGAAAATAATACGAATACTAATGTAATGACAAAACATCCTTGTTGTTGTCGTAGAACTGTTGCGGCCAAAAAAATGCACTCGTCTAAATTTCACTACCAGCTTATTAAAAATTAAAACGGAGAAAAATCTTTAAAATGCAGAAAAAATAAAATAAATCTTTTAGCAGTATAAATACCATCTAATCAGCTACGAATTTACTCGCTACAAACAGTACAGAGAGATAACTATGTGTAGGTGAGCCCTCTAACTTAGGGCAGTATGTTTCCAGTTTATGTTCATACAGTCATACTTAGAACTGGAGGAACATTATCTTTCCAACAGCAAAAATACTAAAGTGACTACACATTTTATGGTTGTCTACTGTTGGGATACAGCGCCGTCAAAGAAGTGAAATGCCCTTCAGCACGGCGTTAAACACCAATTAATCAATCTGTCTAGGTGAACAACAGGATGGCCAATCAATACTTTAGAGTCAAAGACTAGACTAGGGATAATTATTGTTTCTGTATTCTAGAATGTATATGAACTTCTCTCTTTCTACCAACGAAGACAACAATTCCTCTTTAAACTCACTAGATGAACAACAAGATGGCCAGTCAATACCTCAAAGACTCGACGGTAGAGAAAATGATCTGATTCTCCATTTTAGAATGATTATGTAATCAATGTGCCACATAGATTGTATAATTAATTGCCCCTATGACTCGGAGTACTAGAATTGGTATCCTGCGATGGTAGCGGAGAAACTCTTTCAATAGAATTCTGTGAGTCGAATTCTGATAGCTGTAAGATTAAGCCTCGCACAGCTTTAGTAAAATTAGATTAATTCCTACTTCGTGGCTTCCGCAAATGACAAAAATTCTTCAGTAGCTCAAGTATCAATCTAATTATTTCGTTCTTCCTAACAACGGACCTGATAATTACTCATCAAATTAACCAATTCATCTAATCAGACATTCATTAATCTACTGTCATTAGCGTTATCGTCTACACGGCAATGTAATTAAATTTTGCATAAGACCAGCTGTATTTCCTTTACTTCCAATGTTGACCTATATAGTATTACGACAAACATTCCGTGACACGGGGTAAGACACACTTATATGAAGAATAAAGCTTAGCACTTCCTTAAATGACCAACATTCGTTTTAGCAGCGTACGGGTGCTGCCTTTTTTGCTTATATATTTTATTTATTTGATTGGTGTTTAATTAATATCCTAGAGTATTTCACTTCCTATGGAAAACTAGGAAGAAATCTCGATAAACACATCCCAAGCAAAGGCTTCCCTTACATGTGCAAGTTTTAACATAAGGCCCGTTCACACGGCAATAATTTAAATCGGCTTAAATCTAAACCGGTTTAAATTCAAAGCCAGTTTTGAAAACGTACCGTTCACACGACCAATGTCCTAAGTGGCTCTAAGCCGGCTCAGAAATATGTCCGTTCACACGGACAGGTCTGAGTCGGTTTAATATTAGCAACGCCATTGTGACGTTGTGGCATTTATTGCTATCCGGCGCATTTAAGCCGGGTCCGTTCACACGGACAGTTTAAACCGGTTTAAATGTTGGAACCGGCTCAAAGCCACATATGAAGCAGGTGAAGTTAAACCGGCTTAAAAACACCTAATGTGCGTTCAAACGGACAACGTCAAACCGGCTTAAAGCCATTTTGGTATTTAAACCGGTTTAAATGTTGCCGTGTGAACGGGCCTATAGATATTTTTACCACGTTGAATAATTTTAAGGCTCAATGTCGGAACATCCTTTTTTAAAAATCCTATTATACTCTAAAAAGTTAAGCTGTTAATGAACACATTTTACGTCTGTTTTAAATTTCATATGTTACAATTATTGTAAATATATTATGTCATTGTTATCTTCTCTGTAAATGGGCCAGATGGTCTGTATGAGCAAGACTTGAATAAACATAAAGATGTATGTAGGCTACCTAAGGTCCACAGGGGGATTTGAACCTATACCGGGCACAGTGAAGGAGACTCAGCATTCGAACGCTGTTCAACCATCTGAGCCCCGGCGCTGACCCGGGCTGCGAGTTTGGCAGTAGTGGGTATCATTAGCAAAAATCAAGATGTAAGGAATGGGAGCTAAGTGAGATAGATGCTGGTCAAACTTAACTATTTCCCCTAATGACGAGCGTCGTTATCAATTGACAGAGTGTTCTGGTTCTTTCCTGTCTGCTTTGTAATGAGCTCGACAATTACCTATTATAGTAATTCAATTCGCAAAGTTAGAGACATTTGAGCTACTTTCACCAATATATCTCGTCTGCACGCGACATAAACTAGATTGGCCCACCTTCAAAAGTCCGTGAATGGCATGGTAGCTGTTATGAATACAAAGATTGCTAATTGAGAAACCTGTGCATTTTTGAGCGAATATGTGACTAAGAAGAACACCATTTTACGAAACAACATACGATTTGAAATACTACATTTATTTCCTAAGACAACTGGAAACAACAAGGCACAAGACGACGTAAAGCGACCTTGTAGTTTGATTGTTTAGACATGGAGGTGTTTTGTTAATTAATTTGTCGATATTGTTAATTAAAAATTTGCCGTAATTTATATAAAAAAAAAAAAAAAAAATAAAGAAATCAAAATCAAAACTAACAATCTTTGGAAACAATTTTGCCATATACATATAGTAACAATGTTACTATTTCCAGAAGCTAGGCTGATATAAATGATGGTCAAAAAAATATTTTCGCGAATCGGAACCAATACCATTATCAAGGGTTTCAGTGTCCATCTATTTACCATCGTCTACGAGACAATGGACGGCACAAGAACTCATTGGGTTAATTAAATAAGCCTAATGAGACATTGATTAAACTACCTGCTAGAAAATGTGTCGTAATTCTCAAATGTGTCTAATTTGGCGAAATGCCAACTGTAATGCAACACTAGTTTAATAACACCAACGTGTGGTAACTTGTGACGTAAGAAAGTTTACTTTGTGTCCATCATCCCTGAGTGGATATGTCATGTAAGCTGGAATAGGGTTTTTATATCCCCAAAAAAATGTTTATTACAGTTAAAAATAAGATGTGTAATGATATTTCATGGTTAAGAAAACTCATTTTTTTTTACAAATAGTGATTTGGAATTCACAATTCATCAAATATTCATTAACATAGATGAAATAAAATAACTTATAATTTAAAGTGCCGCACCGTGGCTTTGTAGCCGGTTTAAGTTAGAATGCTCGTTTCGACAGAAACGGAATTAAGTTTCCGACGGCTGCTTAGATCGCGGATTGACTTTTATGCGATTCGAACCCGGATTTCCACTGTAGACATGTTAGATTATTATACAGAAGTCTGTGCCAAAATTTTCAATCAAAGTATTTTTACCTAAGGTTTGAGTAGGCCTATTTACCATTATTTAAAAATCACAACTACTACCATGTAAGCCTATCTGCTTTATCTTATTATAGAGTTGGACAGGTTAATGGGCTACCGAAGTGCAACCATAAAACCTGGCTTGGTTGGCCATGGTTCTTTATTTCGAGGGTTTGTATCACCAATACAGGTTAACACGTTGATTTATCTAATAAACAAAACCAAGTTTATGTACCCAATAAACAAAGCAGCGTCAGTGTTGTCTGACACAAATGATATCAAATACACTAGCTTAGAAGAAAATTTGAATTAGCATAAATTAACTCGAACTTAATTTCCTATGTATAGCGCTAGCCGCCGGGATTTCTTGTGTTTCTGATCTGTTGTGGAAAACATGTTTGGGTTGAATTTAGGGAAGCAAAGAAACGGGTCCCTGGTGATTTGTCCCTGCCCATTCAGACGTGTCTTACTTAATCCGGGAGAAGGGGCAGGGATTACCCGTAAACCCCTTTTACGAGGCGGATAACCAGAGCTAAACATATTTCTGCCATCGTTTCTGTTAACTGTTATTTGGGGAATGAGATAGATTATGTACCACTTATCAGAGACAAAGTCCGTCGTTTGTTAAATGGGGCGCTTGGACCCGACGCTAAAGGGTTTAACAAGTTTCATCCAGCATTAGATGTCTTCATCACATGCTCAGTTTCATACTGCCTCCACGTCCTTTACTGTATAGTTAGCAGTGCTAAAAAGAAGTTCACATTGAACGAAGAACCGAGAAATGATTTGTAAACTCGTATTTAATTGGTTTTTGTCATCATATATTGGTGTAAATCTTATCTTTGAATCAACCCTATATTTCTACTAATATTGTGTAACATTGTGTTCAAATACCAAATGAATTACATTCGTACAGGGTGTCGCAGAATACTTGCAACCCAAATACATACAAATAGTTTATTACACAGGCCAGCAACTCCAAAAAATATTACATTTCCTGGAAGCTGAGATGATAACAATTAGAAAACTGAAGATTTGAGGTCTCTTACTTGCAA
>JAVFBZ010176935.1:0-15803 GCA_032466195.1 Katharina tunicata | reverse complement strand
CATCATCTTCATATGTAAGAGGAAAGTAAATGTACAAATAAAGTATAAACAGTTATCTGTGCCGATAAGCTGTGTAGTGCAGTTTCCAAATATTCTATCTAGTGTGGCAGTTTAAGAAGATACCTGTACTGTGGAAATGTTATCGCCGAAGCTGGCAATCATTCTGTAAGTAAACACCTTTTAAAACCAACCCACAAGTTAGTATGCCGCTTAATGATGTGTCAACTATAGTTGTGTAAGTTTTGGTAAAATCGTGTATGAGCAGTCGTGTTTATTATAGAGATATAAAGAAGCCCCCCATGCGGGAAGTAGTCTACTGTATATATAGTATACGAGGTAAGGTAAATTTTCATCGCGACATATCTTTTTCGGACACACTTTTATTTATTTTTTGCTTTTATGTTAATAAAGTTTTATTGAAAGATTTGCTCATAAATGGGCTCGATATATTAGACCGAAGTCCACCATTGTAGAAGCCCAGTTATGAGATGTCTTAATCTTGTGTCCTATATCTATAGCAGCTAGGGAATTATCTGTTCGATATAAACAGCTGAAGGTAGAGTATTAATTAAACACATTGGAATTTTTTAACCGGAAGTTGAAAATTCAAACACCAAAGGATCAAATTAACTTTTTTAGTTTCAAACCAATGTTAAGAAATCCTGAAATTATGTTACAAATTTTAATTTCTGTCGTTTATGTCAGTCTGCAACTGGTAGTTAATTATAGGCATTTTTCTGCTGGTAGCATATTATGTTTTATGTATTGCAGTACTGAACAAAATTACCAACGTTATAATTAAGTGTTCGTCAGTTCTTGGTCGTATTCAGGGCAGATTAAACTTACTTCCTGTCTATAACAGACATCGTGATCAGACTAAATTAAGGGAAATTGTTTGTTGGACCGTAAGAAATGATTTATTTGTGTCTCTCTGACATTTTACTGGAAGATAAACCATAAGCAAAATTCAAGATCATTCATCTTTTATTGTAGAAGACTCGCCTTTTGTGTTAAAAGTGATGCTGGTCTAAAAAGTCTGGTACTTTAATTTGAATTTTTCACAAAGTGTTTACTAAAGCGTGAGATTTTCTATGCTGATCGATATGGTGTGGGCAGGTGCTTGGACCGGTGAATCTCATACCACTTGAAGGGGCATTCAGACTGCTGTATCCGTGAACAATGCGACAACAAGCTGGGCCTTCTAGTCACTGAATCCGTGGCGTTGTTGTTGCTCATATTAATTGGCAAGGACTGGATCACGAGGCTGACGACCACTTCTTTTTCTTCATAAAGAGGGATGGGTAGTTTTTCACCATTCAATCGCCTGAGACCAATTACTATTGTGGCTGTCAAGCACACTGCTATCAAGTTTCGTATTAGTCTATGATGGACTTCATCCGGTACTCCAAAAAATGACCAAACCCAGATAGTTTGACCGTGGCCGTAAAGCACTGTGAACTTTGTTGGCAGCAGGCGACAAGGTCAGGTCAGTCCGTGGTGATTTTGCCGATAATGACTGGAGTCAGCGTGGAGTACCACCAATTAGGCTTATCCATTTTGCGGTGGACAAAATGCTCAGACACATTTCAAAAAAATATTTTTATATTTCTTCAATAAACTTGTTTGTATATACGATGCTTAAACATTTTATAAGATCGCATATAAAGGACTAGAGTCAGAACGTAAGGACATTCGTTGTCGAATCAAATGTAAACAGAATATAAAAAAGGAAATATTCAATTGTCAACAAAGTTGATGAAAAGACTTAGGGTTATAATCAAAATAAAACACATAGCCTAAACCCGAATGGATCTAAGCAGTTTATTGTCCTATAAAATATCACATTTCAACAAAAAATGTCGAATTTTTCAATTACGAATATATTACTAGACTCTTGAAATGTTTAATTTGATATTTTAAGAACGCATCTCTACATTTTACAAAAGATGTTATGTTGATGACCTCTTTTGCCAGGGTTATCTTTATTCTCAACACCATTTAGATAGATAAGATCACTAAGTAATTATGGTTGATCAATTAGTTTTCTCTCACCTGTAAATTAATGGCAGGTGTGAGAATGGTTTTACACTATTTTTTTCGAAATATTCCCTTACTTTGTTAGAATTGTTAACGGACCTGTTCCTGTGTGAAGAAGATGTAAGTTTCATTCATTGATTAATAGCTGTAATAGCGATGTGAACTTAATTGAAGGCTAACAAGTGAATGAAGTTTTACTTGTTCTCAGCAGGAAATTGTCACACATCGATAGATTTAGGTAATCGATGAGCGTCCCCGGACTATAACTTCACGTATTATACTTCCATTTCATCGTCAACAGACTACGTAATACTTCATTGTGCTTTTTGTTGTGAGTTAATTGTCGCTTCGGTTATTATATAAAAGTTGGGATTCACTTATTTCACCTTGAAACTTTGAAAAAATTCAGCAGCACACGCAACCAACAATCGTGCGGCCAATTAGATTATGCTACACATATATGTTATATAAAGGCTCTATATCTTTTGTCGTAAGTAATGGTAGCACACATATGTTACATGGTAACTAAGGCGACATACTAATGTGACGTAATAAGTCGTTCACACATTAAATTTGTTCTTATGCTTGGTTCAACTGTAAATTTCAATTAGTTGATTTCACACACCTGTTAAAATACTCTTTGATAAATATTAATAACAACAGGTGTAAAAATGTTATCAATGAGTTAACTCGAAAAGAACTTGACTGGGCTTTTCTGCAAAATACACTTTAGAAGTTCCATTTTCGTTGGAGAGTTATTCAATTATCACGAAGTTACGAACGTGTCAATTTTCTATCGGTAAGCGTGGTTCAAGCTTAGGTCATTGTTTAATCTTAGCCTCTAATGTTAAGATTAGTGACAGTTGCGTTAATATTTAAAATATCTATAATAGCTCAGAATAAAGCTCTTTCTGTCCACGCTGTTAGAGTAGTGATATATTGAGTCTAGTAATAAACAAAATTGAGCTGCAATGAAAATATGGGCCTAGCAACGTACCTTACTTTGCGCTTCTGTTTAAATAAACACCTTTAAGAGGTACTACTTCGACTCACTTTCTTAAGAACGCTCTGAATAAAACCTACCAAAATGTAAATATATGAATGTGGGGGATAAACCTTATTGTCGTTGGTGTACGAATGTACCAGTGTCGAATGTCTATGAATATTTTGCTAAATTGATAAACTTGGTTGGTTTTAAATTCCAATTTTAAAAGCAGCCTTGGTATTACAGATTCAGATTCAGATTCAGATATTTTATTCACGTGAGCATAAATATGCTACTTGCCATAAGACATTTCAAGTACATAATAGGTTAGACAGATAGTGATAAAATAACAAGTTTATTAACTAATGCAAGTCCAACATAAGTACATTGGATAATCGTGAGACTGAACAGAGACAAATTTACGTTTACGTAGTTCGCCTGCTTCATACAAGAAACGGACAGTTTTTCTTAAGATGGTGGTTGAGTTAGATGTCATTTATTGAACCACTTTAAACGTTGTTTTTTTTTTAAAGTAAGATTTGGTGAATTGTGTTCGTAATTTGTTATAAAAAGGACACACAACCAAAACATGATATTCATCTTCTATACATCCTTATGAACAAACTAGACATATTCTTTCATGCCCTTTTACCCTATTACTACCGTGTCTACCGGTTTTAATTCTTAGATTATGAGATGATGTTCTAGATCGTACCAGGGCCGTTCTGTCCTTATAATTTATGACCTTGTCTAAATAAATTTTAAATTGAAAGTCGTCTTTTAGATGCCTATACAATAATAACTTAGGAGATTCATATTCTCTAACTACTTGTTGAGCAAAGGTATCAAGTATACGTTGTGTGAATATATTTATAAACAAGTTAATATTCACACTACTTGGAATTGATATTACAACTCCACAAAAATAGCGCTAAAAGTTAGTTGAAAAACAACATATTTACTATTGCAGCACCTGCTGTGTAATATTGACGTAGAGAAACAAAGTCTTGCTTTAAAAACTCAACAGGGCATCTAAGTACATAAAGTTAATATTGATACAAATGGATACCCAATCAAGGAAGCCAGCATGGAGGATTTGCTTTTATTCAGAACAACTATATCTAGTCAACTGTTAAGTACTTCTCCCTGTGAAGATATAGAGAATCGGAAATTTTGAGATATGCCTGCGTTCAATACTGTACAGATTAACCTACTTTCTCGTCACTGTGTGGAATATCTGCCCGCTGCTAAACAAAATAATGCCCTACTGGGAACCAATTGAGAAAGTTTGGAGTTAAAGGATATAGCACATGGACGATTGAAGACGGTTCGTCAGTGCATTGTTATCGCCTCCACCAATGCACCAGGACTATAAAATGATATTTATTCTTCATTGCGTAATATTCTTTTTGCTTTTTAAGTCGGACATATCTCTAATAAATTCATAATTCCCCACCAGCTGTTCTCAAGTCATTAGCATTATGTCAATTTGAACTCCATTTGTTGCTGTGTTAAATATATCAATTTTTTAAATATTCAAGTGGAATTAACTTTTTCGTTGTTTTGGATAGCCGTGAAACGTTCAAAACTTGTTATGTCAATATATAGGTTACATTTGTTAATGATTAGCTAGTCTCTCGTATCACCATGAGTCGATTTTAGATGTATATTCGAGCAGAGTATAATTTATCTTGAACATGAGATTATTTATCGGCTTTAATGAGTCGCTATCCCTGTGCCAGTGTGATTACTCTTTATAAATAAATATATATATATATATATTTTGTATAAATGTAGAGAAAGAAAATTTGTGTTGCCTCCACCGGGATTCGAACTCGGGTCTCTGGCTATCAGGGCCAACGCTCTAACCGACTGAGCTACAGAGGCTCACTGTAGAACTAACGAATTTGTATCCAGGTAAAGGCTGTGTATCTTTCTCTACGATTAGAACTGACACAAGAAAATCGTGTAAAATTCCCTACAGTATTTTCGTGTTTGTTTTTCTTCACAAATAAACTCGTTCCATGCTGAATTTTACACACAGCAAGCTACTTTACCAATCCTTGTGAATTGAATGCCCACATATTGGTAAAGGAAATATTGCTCCACTGGACACCCAATTATGGAATTATGATTATAAGTACCGACAAATTCCAAAGCCACTACGACAATATGGATCTCTTTCTTTGAGTAAAACGAGTTAATTGTTGAGTTTTTATACAGGCATGTGTCTACACACTCCTGGCTTCTTTCCTTGTCGAGTAGACTTGGATATAGATGTGCATTGCACCCTTTTTAACTCTAGCATAACTTGGTTATATGGATTCCGTGTTCTGAACTGTGTTTATTTAAGATCTTGAAAAGATATATAACAACAACAAAAAATATATATAAATTGCTGTTGTTTTTGTCACCGTTTTGTTTTTAATCGATTTTCAGCATGAATGCTACATTACACTTCTTTCCAATTCCGATAATCTACATTGGCGTAGCCTCTTAGTCTGTAGCCTTCATGCGTCACATCTCGAGGAAACACTCACATAAAAGCGTGGAAATAATCGCACTTTAAATGGAAATAGTGTTCTTTATTTGACACAATAAACATTAAATAGCTAACGAATGTTACTAGAAAGCAAATTGCAATTTTAAGAAGTACAATAATGAGCTTAAATTTTAGACACTGATTTAATCGTAATATGAATAAACCACGTTAATTTATTCTAAGGGGCTTAAAACAATGTTCTTCCCAAGCCTTTTCGTGATATATTCCCGCTTCCTGGATGACTGGGCGTGTCCGGAAGACCACAAGCGGATGTAACTGTCTCCTTATGAACCACACCACTTTACGGAGATACTTCATTAACTTGGAAACTTAATCTCTCAGTTAATACATGTTCTAACAAAAACCCTATTTCCCATCGGAATTTCCTTCGTTTTAGGGCGTGACAAATTTGGCACGTCCGGCCTTTCATACAATGAAGCGCGAGAGTCAGCTCATCAAGAAACTGTTAAAAAACTGTTGAAGATTATACAGTAGTTTCTATATTAAAGGTCCATAAGGTGGACTAATGGATAATAAGTACACCAGTCGTAATGGGCCATCACATTATACAAGTATATTAATTCAGTTAATTGTTTATTGATGCCCTTTACCCCCTCCGCCCCAGATCCCGCCCCTCTCGACAAACACACAAAATATGGTAGATAATACACTCGACAATTGTTACATCTTACAGTCGTTAGAAGTTGATCTTATCCCCAACGTTTTTGTAACTATTATAACCCCTCAATTTATTGAAAAAGATTTTTAAGACACAAATGGTGCTTTGAAATTTAACCAGAAGTTTAAATCCGTGTATTGTGTCTCTTAGCCGTCAATATTGGGCGAAAATCATCGTTAAATATTGAAATGATGCTATAATCTTTGTGTGACCCGTTTAAGCAAAACACAAAGGCGGAATCGCCGAAAATGATAATATATTAAGAAGTTGACTGTCTTGATTATCTGGTTTAGTCTTAATTATGTCAAAGGTCGTGTATGTACCTGAACACATGTACGTAGCATTGCTGTCATGGTTTAATTGTATGTCGAAGACCAACGGCACATTTAATTTCAGTTTAAATTTCCTACTTACGACTTTAAATTTACTTGTTTACGATAGAAGGCTAAATATATAGATAATATGATGAACTAATGCTGACGCTCCATCCCACTATTCATTTAAAGTATTCCTAATATTTATCCAGTCACGATGACATGTGAGAAACAAACATGGAGTGTGACTTGTGCAAAATTATGCTTGCCTAATTCAATAAGCAGATTACTACTGTTATTGTGTATTTTATGCCCTAGATATATCAATAAGTGTTCTTTAAAGTTGTACTATTTTAGTATCTCTTAAACTGTTTTGCTATAATTACTTAGTCAGACTAAGTACACCAAATAGCATTAATTGTTTACATGACTACATTGGTTACATGTCTGGTGTTTTAGAATTCATGCTCAACACACAAAACTCACAATTCACATTCACAGATCAATGATTATATATAAATAGTATATCAGGCGTAACAGGCAAACGATACAGGAATGTATTTTAATACTATCTCCTATTAATAAGTACCTCAACGAAACTTCTGAAAATAATTTGCTACTTCGAGAGCTACATGTAAACACTGCTGACGAAACGATTGTAAAAACTTTTAGAGAAGATAACAAATTTGTCGATCAATCAATGTCTCGGTATATTTATCCTGTCATTATGATAAGAATAAATTGGATATATTTTTTCAAAGTACATGTATGTAATAGAGTTTCTGTGCTTTATTAAGAAAAACTACTCAGAAATAGTAACATGATTGACAGCAGTGCTGTTCTTAAAGCTTATACTCATGCATAAAATAGTTATATATTAACCCGGCGAAGTGATTGATTGATTGGTTGATTGATTGGTGTTTAACGCCGTGCTCCAGGTTATTTCACTTATATGACGGTGGTGTATTCCAACAGAAGCAGCGACTCCAACACAACCACAAAGTGTGAAGTCACTAAAGTGTTATTGCTCTTGAAAGATAAAGTTCCTCCAGTGCTATGGTATGACAGCATGAATATAATCTGGAAACATACTGCCATTAGCCAGAGGCCTCCTGGCGAAGTATGACTGTGTTACTGACATATTTGTGTAATATAATATTATACATTTCAGGTAACGTGCTCATTTCACTTACTTTTGTCGTCTTCTATAACATGGGGTAAATTTTGTGACTTTTCCTTTGTAGCCAATTACGCATTTAAAATATGTATGTATGTATTCCAATAAACTCATTGAATCTAACTAAATCCTGTTTGCTAAATTTTCATAGCATGTCAACAAAGACGTGCTTTGCCAAAGTTCTCAAAAGGACTATGATATAATTTTATTTCGTGGGTTGATTATTCGTACACATCATTAAAATGTTATTGTTAAGTTTGAAATTACAAAGAAAAGTATTGTCGAGAAATACAGCTATTGTTAGATAAAATTTGACCCCAAAAAAGGGAACTTTAAAGGTTGTATACTTTACCGTATAATTTGCATGTTATGCATCATTAAAATCATTTGTTTTATCTGTCATTTTATCTGGTTACATCAAACATTAAGCGCAAAGTAAAACACACTTTTGCTTTTGATAAACTTGATTAAATCATTTTATTAAACTTTCCAGAAGGCTTGGTTGTACTTATTAAATTTTATAATGCTTTCCTAACGTTATTAATGCAACAATTACACAAGCACGTGGCGTTCGATGTTAACAACAGGCTGCTATACGAACGTGTGAAACCACACGACTTTTTTCTTTGTGACAGTGGAAAAAATAAAAACTTTATTAAAATCCACTAATGACGTAATCGCGCCATATATTTCCTATATTATCCTGCTTTGAACTTTGGTACTAACAGCATTTTTCTAAATACTGCAAGCGAACATTTTGGACAACCCATGCATTTTTAAATCGGACTGTTTTATTTTGTATTGCTGTGTTTCGATATTTATTTGTATTTTAGCTTACAGAGCTGTGACATAACGCTATTATTTCTAACAGAACAGTTGTATATGGCAGCCAGATCTGTGGAACTGTTTCTGTGTTAGTATTGGGTTTTTTTTCACAAATTAATTATTTTGTTTTTATTTTACACATTATCAGTATAGAGTATTCATGACTGTTTAATTATAATCAAAAAGCTTTGATTCCTTTTTTATATTTTTAATAACATCGTGTCAACAACAAAATTCGGCTTTTATTAGTTACGACCCTCGTCGCTTAAATATATCTTGCGTACAGAAAGAAACACTTTGTTTTTATTTAATAAAGACTGCTTCTGTTTGTAGATATAATTATTTTGTATTAATTAAACATTCATTCAAGTCAACGTGTTATATCTTTTTGATGATCTCCCCATCATAAAACACGTTTGACGGGATAGGTACTAATACCACGGTGTGTGATTGTTTTGAAGTATAGGGATTAACTGCAAGGCGCCGATGTAAGTCTGACCTATGTATACAGATCAGCTAAAATAACAACATTGGACTGATTAATGAAAAGAACTGATTAAATTCGGCGTGGAACAAAAAATACACGATAGCTTTGATTTCATGTTTTTGTTAGCTTATCATTGTTTATATAGTTTAAATTAGCGTGGGATATTACTAACTTGGGATTCTTGTACGATAGTTATACTCCAGATATAGCACAACAAGCAAACAGCTGTGATCTACATCGGTGTTGATTTTCCACCTGCAGTTTTATGCGAAACAAAATCGCAGGTCATAATTTTTTTTAATTCTGTCTAGGTCGAATTTTGCAAAAATTAGAAAAATATGTTTGCAATCTGAGTTTGATTTTGTTGTAAAACAATAAAGCTATTAAATGTCACGATGACCCACACTTGGTTAGGGTTTTTTATGCAACAAGTTGCTGTTCAAGTGGTTTCCCGAAGACACAAGACGACCGAACTGAATTAAACGTGTAGTACTCTGTTCAAAATACTCCCATAAAATTCAACTATACTTTCAACGTTTGGCATTAACATGGTTATGTTTGCTTTGTCTGAATAGGCCAATAATAGCACACAAAAACAATATAAAGATCATTATTTTATAGGGGATTGATGGACTTACATCCAAGTCAGCTTCTATCGGACAAAACGAACAAACGCCTCAACCAAAAGTATTATCTATAGTTTGTAACCGTGGTCATAACCTGGACTATATACATTACAAATAAAATACAAAATATATTGTATTCTATATCATTGGGAGTAAATCGTTTTCATAAAGTGTCGGTTGTAATACATTCCACAATTGCATTGTTATTAGAGAAAGGTCATACAAATAAAGTTGTTCTTCGGTCGCTGTAAAAAGTTATGAAAACAGATCTTCTAAGCACGCGAGGTGACGTCACATCAAAGATGCGTAACGTTATTCACTTGACCCTGAGAATCTTATCTGATATAATATCAATGGGTTCGTGGCTGTTAGAATGGGAGTTACGCTTCTGCACTTCATTCATAGTCAGATTTATTCTTTAGTCTATCAGTTCGGATATTAGGTAGAGCAGCCCGCCGTGGGGAGCTAGTCGTAAGTCAAGGCCCAGGGGTGCGAGTCCGTCATATAGCCCCTGGGCACTTCCTTGCTGTTCGCCGTTGTGCAATTGTACAAGAGAACCGATCCGTGACTTAGCTCGAGTCCCATCTGGCCAACCAGAGAGAAGCAAAAGTTAACAGTGGCCAGGCCCTTGGGTATAAAAGCGAATCTCGGTCCCTACCCTTCATCATTCTCGCTGGCTCTATAGACCACGACTATTAATCTATTTAACTCTTTTGATACGATCGCACATCTGTTATAAGTTTAGGAGTTACGGACAAGTGTACCTGTAGGTCATTGTGACAGAACAGTTTTCCTCACCATTGCCAATAAGAGTGGATCACACTTACAGTCAATCAGGTAAGAAATTTATAGTAAAAAAAATCGATTTTTACGACAGAGAATAATTTTCACTTTTTGACAGAGTTTAAACTTTTGTAAAAAGATTTTTGACAATTTAAGATTGTTTCGATCCAGTATCAAGCGAGATGGTGCTTCACTTGATTTGTTGTCTGTAAAAACATGTATCCTTTTCATACACGAATACAAAACCTTCAAATCAGTTTAGAATAGTCTGCGCTTGCCTATACGTGTAAGCATAGCCTGTGTAACTTATGGTAAGCAGTTTACAATCATAGCCATTATAAGTTCGCGAAGACACTGAAATAATGACATAAAGACATTTTAATTTTAAATTGATAGTGGGTTTGTTAACATTCCTGTATGGCTATTTAATTAACCTATTCCTTTTTCAAAAGGCTAATTAAATATTAATAATACGTAATTATTAGCCATATCAACTTTGTTTTATTATATTATCTAACGCATATTGAACTTGTGTTTGTAAGCTTTTCGCTAAATGCATGACATGGTTTTGGGTTTGTCTGGAACAGCCCAAGGTACACATTTTCAGCAATATTACAACCATGTCTTATACCATGAGTCACAAATAACATTTCAAAGTTGACATCTACTCAATCTGCTTGAATCTACTCCGACGTTCAGCCGATGCCTATCCAAGGCACTTTGTGTGACATGTCAAAGAGAGGGGATACCTTCCGGCTTGACAACAATGAAGTTATTATGGCGTTTTCAACAGTGCACAAACCAAAGCTTCCATCAATTCTGAATATCGCAACAAGAACAAATTACACATTAATACCGATAATGTATACATCGCAAATGGTTGACGTCTTGATAAGCGCGGAAAACTACTTTGTTAAACAACTTGGTCTTACAGCCAACCTAGTTATTAGCGTTTTATCGGGATATATATTTTGAAATCTCATTGTTAGTGGTTGTGTTTTGTTTAAGAGAACCACTTTATAGTCAGACTTTTCTACACAGGTGGTTCGGCCTGGCTAAGACAGCGACCGAGAGAGACTACGGTTATACAAAGAGTATTTGAATCATGTTTTCCGATTTTCGCAAGAAGCATATATAAAACAAATCACCACCTGTTGATGAATTACTGAATTCTGCAATCCGTATTTTCCAAACCTTCCTACCTTGCATTTCAAATTTTTCTCAGTCTTTTTTTCTGCCTTGCCCCATTGTTCAAGGTGTTACGGACTTTAATATAATTAACAATAAAAGAGCATGAGTTGCCTTTGACAATTACGCTTATCTGCTTCTGATAGATAATACCATTTGTGTGCTCGTCTTTAATTTAACTGCGTGTGGAAAAAAGTTAGTGTTGTAATGTGAAGGCAATTATAACAGCGAGGGTTTGTTTTGCATCAGTGACCAGCACCATGCGTAGAGTGACGAGATTGTCAGCTACAACAAGCGTGGGAAAGAGGGGATTTCTAAAACACTGCTCCAATGTTACTATATAACAATGCAAAGCTACGAAAGCGAGTATTCTTAACAAGGGCATTCAAATACATCGTACTCATGCCAAGTTGGTTTGTCAATTAAATTCCAATGACAGGATAGCCTCCAGTGGTATCGTTGGCCTGTAAATACAACTCAACTCCTCCTCCAATTTCCATCTCATTATTTCAACACTATTCCCTTGTTCTGAGCCTCTTATCTTAGCCGGTTTTGTCGATTAAGAACGATGTCGTGGACACGTATGTTTTGGTCTCACGGATAAGCATAGCAATTGTCAAAACGCCCTGGTATGACTGGTCGCCTTGTTTGGGCGTATTGTTATCGGTATTAGCCAGCATGATCTGGTTTAACATATTCTTGAAGTTTAATTGAAATAAGTTGGAACACCTTTTGTTCTGTCGATGTAATTAACTTTGCGCGTATGTTTTAATTTGTTTTTTCTTGCTGTCATCTAATTTGCTCACACATCCTCTTGTTTTACAGTGAAAGACGGCCAATGGGTCCTGACCACACCATGCAGCATCAAATCGACTTGGAGAAAATCATCAGAAGCTATGCCTGGAGAAAGTATTTCAGTGTTAAAGGTAGAACGAAAAGTTTTCTCGTCAAGAAGGAAAAGTACGATGTGGACTTCCAATGGAACTTTCTCAAATTCTCTCACTCTACAACCATGAAAGAAGTCGAACCGGAAGACGAGTTACTGAATTCGGTAGATTTTGGAACTCCTAACAGGTATCTACGGAAGTCCAAACGCTTCAAGAAGATGGTTTCCAGCCCACGGTGTTTTTACAAAAGTGTATCAATGGATTTCGATGAGCCCGTAGAGTTGGATACTGCATATTGTGAAAATGAACAACCAGAGCCACAGCTGTTCACAATTTCGTCCGAGAAGACAACAATGTCGAAATTATCAGTAGAATTTCACCAAAACTACTGCCTCGGTCCAGTCACTAACATTGAGATTGCTTTATCTGAGTCTGACTTCTTATCAAGAAGCAAGCTCAATCTGACTGAAACTGAAAACCAAAGTCTTTTTGTGACAAACACCAAGCTCCAAGAATTTAACAACGTCAGTGAAATAGACTTAGTTGGAAATTTTACCGTCAAACCGCGCCACAGAACGAAAGCAACACTTGTAGCTAGACAACAGACTGATACTAAAGATTTTGAAGTAAAAACATTGATTTCCTTAGTAATTGGATGCTTACCAGTTGTCATAAAAAGGAAGTCAGACGGTAAAGTCATGTTCACGTGCTTCATTACGTCATTGCGTGAAGTGTTTGGACCTCACCAGGGACGTTTGTTTTCATTGGTCAAATCCGAAAACGGACAATATGACGTTTTATTAAAATCAACAGGAAAATGTAAATTTACAAAATGGATCGAGCCACAGTTATTACTGAAAACAGAGCCATTAGATGATTAACTGCAAGTCGTTCAATTTCTTAATGGTGCTAAATTTGTTTGTTTCTTTTTAACCTTCTTGTTTTTCTTAAATTTAGTGAATGGCCGCTATTTATGATAAATACGTTGATTGTTTTACCATTTCGTGCTTGTCGCTGCTTTCGCACAAGAAATAAAAAAGAAACTGTTAATAAATATTTTTTTCGTTTTTCCCAGTTCATACAATTTTACAAATAAATATAAACGTATGTACTAATATGTCAGTCAATTGGCCACGGTACGTCAATTTGAAATGTGTCAAAATAGTATCTGATTAAAAATTACAAATATTTCACGGAATACAAAGTCTAGCTACACGGTAAGCGGAACTTCGTCGCCCCGACAAATTGTTGTTTGGTCTAACCTTCTATATGATTGAAAAGTTAACCCACACAAAAGGGTCACCCATCATCTGTTAGAAGTTGCGACAAGTTTTTCTAATTCAAATAGTTCTAACTCAACCGTATAATTCTTGTAACAAAGCGGTCAACTTGTTTGGGTCTGATTGATACCTCGATCAAATAAGTCTTGTTCAATTTCCGACCAAGTGATTGTTGGTCGCTTGTAACAGTAGGATTTCGAGGCATTGAAGAGTGAACTATAGTGTATGTTATAGCATAGATTCTTGAGCGTTTAGCCCTGCTGGTGTCGGGTAGTTGTAATGCAATCAATCTCCTTTGAAAGAAAACCCAGTATTTTGGTGATTAAGAAAATTCAGAAAATGTTAATGTGTTAAGGTACTTTTTAACTTCGACATCGAATTGAAACAAATCTCCGTGCATAAATTACAAAAAAAGTCATGATTGAGAACTTACAGCGTGTTTTTTTTATATTTGATTTGTGTTAAATGCCGCACTCAAGGGTATTTCACGTACATGACGACTTTACGTTGCCGGTATATGGTGGAAAACCGTGAAGAAATCTCGTAAAAAACACTCGCCGACCAGGAAACTTCTCTTATATACATATAAGGTCCACAGGGTGAATCGAACCTATTCTGGGTACATTAAATAGGACCAGGCTATTTGAGGATAGATAAATAATTTATAAAAGTTTATATTCGATACGCGATTCTGACAAATATACTTAGATGTGTTTTTCGAGTACACGAGAATTCCTCTGAGGTTTACATTCCTTTGAACAGTGGAATCCAAGGATAAAGTTAAGTTCCACCTTACTGGTCGGATGAAAACCGGTGTTAAGAATGTAACACTAGATAAGTTTTCACGTTCCAGCTTCTTGCATTTCGATGAACGCAGATCTGTTAAACAATACTATATACGCATTTGTTTGGAAAGATAACAACGTTATGCCACATGCACATAAAGCTGACTTTTTCGGGAGTTAGTATAAGTTTATATGGATGCTATAGTAAACATACATTAGAACTGTTATTCAGCTGTACCCGTTGGCCTATTCAATAAAAAGCATTATAATCCCAACATACAAATGCAATTGGCCTGTTGGATGATATTAGGTGTCAATTAGGCTAAATCATTTGTTCGTAATTCATGGACTAGTTGAAGGTGAGACTAGGTCCCCTCACCTGTGGAGCTACCGAAAGATGACGCGTGCGCGACTGACGTAATAAGGTATGGAAATGACAGGTACTTAGCCAGACGATAAAAGCAATTTTCGAAACTCCAATTTACAAGCCCTCGATCCATACTTTCGTCTTACAATGAACAAAGTGACGCGACTTTTAATTGTGTCAGTACAATTGGGAGATAGGCTTCGTGTGCTTTGGCACTATAACTTATAATTGGAGCGGTTACGAGTGTCACTAGACAAGTTAGAAGAGTCACAATGGTGCTTCAACGAAGTTTCCGTCCACATAACAAGTGGACACATCCACGAGATGAGTGGATAACAATATGAGTTTTCTACTAAAGTTACTGAGTAAATGTCAGGGCTTTGAGGCATATTGTAATAATACATGTTTCAAAAACTGCAGCCACATCATTCGTATTTGCTGCAGGCCACGGGGTTTGCCTCGCAGTGCGGACTTGTTTTATAAAACTAAGCGAAAATTTTCTAAGACCTAAATATTTTATGTTCGCTCCACTCAAATATGTCTTCTTGCTTAAATTTATTTTATGTTATCCCGGAGAGATTTTGTCTTCATTGTCATGAAATTGTGTTCTCTCAATAAAAATGCCGAGGGAATGTCTTTCCGGTTTGTCATGCGCAGTAGCGTTTACTACCATCTAGCTTTTCAACGCAGACTGAGAACACTGGTGCAATACCAGCCAAGGTTTTAATCAACTGGCGCAGTAGCCATTATAGATATATAATCACACTGGCACAGGGATAGCGACTAATTAAAGCCGATAAATCATCTCATGTTCTAGATAAATTCTCAGAGACAAGTTTCT
>JAVFBZ010176902.1:3009-15806 GCA_032466195.1 Katharina tunicata | reverse complement strand
TGATAATAAAGACAATCCTGATAATGTGTTAGTGTAAATCACCTGGGCTTTTTGTGAGTGACCTCTCTGATAATAAACACAATCCTGATAATGTGTTAGTGTAAATCACCTGTAATTTCTAATATGAATCACTGTCTCTGTTTTTGGAAGTTCTGGCAGGTGAACAAACAAATTGATCATGTTTGCTGTAAACTTCTCTCTGAGTTCACCATAGTCCTTCCAAAGTATTAATTTTATGTTTGAAATTTTAGGTGATTGATGACATTTCAAATTATTTATTGTCTATTGTGTGTGCAGTGGCCAGTGGGTATTCATACTGTTACTTAAAGGGTTTACATTTTCCTTATATTTACAGGTGATCATTAGTCAGATGTATGCTGATCGACCAGTTATCCTAGAACAAGATGATCATGGACATCAAACTACATAGAATCTGTCAACAGGAATAATAGACTTCAAGAGAACTTAGAGAAGGGAGTATCATGAATGTACAGTAGTGTGCAGTTTATCATTATTTAACCAATGTGTGGAAGAAGAAAGACTCCAGACTTATTCAATGGCAAAATTATGGCTTGGTGACTGAAAATGAATTTACCTTTTTCCCAAGTGTGAACGAACAACAAAGAGTCAAGTAATTTAATAAATAATGGAAGAATTTAGGGCTTACAGTTAGAAATCGTTCAAAGTTATCTTTCTATAGTTTCACGACCACTGGTTGGAATGATACTATGGTTTTCTTGTCTTATGAAAAGCATTCCTTTGTTTCTAAATTGTTTACACCTGATTCATTGGAGTAGTATGTTGTTATAGGAGTCAAAGTACGGCATGAAACCTCAATAAAACAAACAAACAATTTAAGTTGACATGGATGGCTTGAAGGAATTATGGTTGTCCTGAAAATATCGCCGGAGGATTTTCATTGACATGGAAGAGGCAGGGACTTGAGCTAATAAAATAAGATGTAGAGTGCATATTTATATTTTTAAAAATCAGTTTGATTAATTCTATAAGAGAAAAAGTACCGCAAATCGGTACAGATACATATCTTTCAGTTAGACTCAGTTACATTTTGTTGTAATCCATGGAATGTAATTATAATAAATATAAGTGTATCTTGTGCAATCTTCCTTGCAAGGTTGCAGACTCTGTGCAGCCAGAAAGGAGAGATACATTGTCTCTTAAGGTCATTGTTGTTCTTCATTTCATTCAACTGAGAATTAATATGGAAATACAAGAATATTATAAAAAAAAAACCTATGGGATAATTTTCTCCTGCCCCAACAAAGTTGGCTGGAGATATCGAAATGAGTTCTGTCCGTCTGTCACATTTTGTTTCAAAACTACAAAACAGCTTGAGGTATCGTTGTGAAATTTTATAAATATATCAAGAAAGTGGTGAGATTTAAAAAAAACATCTTTAATTGAGATTAGCCTTTGGCGCAAAACTGCAAAACCAGGTACAATTGGAATTTACCGTTGGAGACAATAGAGACATTTATTGGTACGAGAATGAATGTTTTATAATGATGATACTTCACAGCCTATTAGGAATTTAAAGTTAGTTTATGGCTTAGTTTGTACCGTTTTGGGGCATTTTATGATGTGTTAGTCAAGTTTGCCCTACAAATTTACTGGAAGTAAATAACTACAAACCAGTTGAGGTATCATTAGGAAATTTGATACTCCTATCAAAGCAAGTGTTGAACAGGTGCCCTTTGGTATTTAAAGATTTCAAAAGAAGATGTTTTTCAGTTTTCATGTTAACAAGCTGGAATAAAAAATAATTGAGGTTAACTTTTGTTTCCGGAGCAGCAAAACCACTTTGAGCTATCTTCATGAAGTTTGTAAACATAACAAGCAAGTCGTGAACTGGTGTCTTTTAATCTTTATAGATTTGTTTAAAAAACTGTTTCAATTCAAACTTGAGTTAGTTTAGCAATAGGTTAATACAGACATTACGATAGGCGGGATATAGATGTAGAATTGTAGATAGATGTCTTCTTGTTTGTCATACAATTGGTTATATTGAGGAAAGACAGTTTTTCATTGCCGTGGAGTTGATCGTGGAAGGTTACGGTGCTCACTACTCTTTCAGTTATTGTTTCTCTTGAATTGGGTTTGTTGCGTCCTATGGTTGATGTGTATGTTATGAGTGTTGCCATGGATATCAATGGTGGTTTTCACCCATTGGACTGGCACATTCATATATGAATGAAATACAGTATAAAAACCAACACACACAGATAAATCTTTTATGTTGCTTTGATGTTATTGAGAGTTTGTTTGTAGTTTGGAGTCCTTGACACACCCTTATAATTTATGAACAGATTTATGTACTTCGTTCACCTCACTTCCGTCTTTAACAATATAAAATAATTCTGCTCTCTGCATTACGGGTTTGAGCTGCGACTGTTTGCATTTGTGTCAGTTTATTGTAGCTTATGTATAGAAGTTTGGCAGTAGTCATGAGGCCTATTAATATCCTATTTAGGACACAATTGAACAAGTTGGATTAGAAGCAGATTTGATGGAAAAAGTGAAGAGGAAATAGGAATAAAACTTAAAAACATTTCAATGTTTTTTTTAAAGAACAATGTGAAATTAAGGTTGGAGGAGACCGTGTGGAAAGAAAAAAAGAAAAAACATCAGAGAGCTATTTTATTTAGTAATTTTTAGTATTTTACAGAAGTTAACTCAAAATGAAAGACAAATAAAACAAATTAAAAAAAGCTGTTTATATTAATTAAAATTTGAACAGACAGTAAATGCATAAAACAAACCAGTATATACATACATGTTTTTGTATGATGTACAAGATGAAACATGCCACTTACTGTAAATGGCAGAATTTTTTAAAATTCTTTTTATAGCAGAAAAGGACCCAGTACAACGTGGGTGAAGACAACAAACAATAAATTAGTTTTAGTTTTACTGTGATTGCAAGAAAAGCAGGGGAAGGGTGTCTAGAAAACACAGACCTAGAAAAAAAACAGACCTCAGACCTAGAAATCTCAGACCTAGAAAACACAGACCTCAGACCTTTAAAAAAAACACGGACCTAGAAAAGACAGACCTAGATAACACATACACTGAATAGGAGACCCTTTCTTATAGTGGCCTTTAGTGTGGCCTGCAATCCAACTTAAATTGGTTTGGCCTTATGTGGCTACATTGTCTCCATTAATTATTTGACAATCTTAGGAATATACGCGGGTTCAACAGTTAGATGACTCGGTTGTCTGAATGGTTACAAGTCTAGTAGCACTATAGTCCAATAATTCCAAAGTCCAATACTCTATCTGCTGAAGGTTCAATAAAGGACATGATCGGCGATTTTTGACCAGATTTCACTATTTTCCATATGTAATTTTAAAGATATATGAACATATTTTATTGGTCCCAAAGTCAGCATAACGGAGAACGGGTTGTTTTGAATATCGGTAGTGACGCCAGCGGTTCAGAAACACAATGCCATTGTGTTTCTATATATTTCTACTGTAGCCTACGGTAATTCTAGGATTCCGACTGAAATTTGGCTCATATTTCTTTAAAACATTTGTGTTATACAGAGCTGAAATGTGCTTTCCCCCATTTCGGTCTAATTTTATCATCACCCACACTCACCATAAAGCCTATAATCGTAAACACTATGTTTATTGGGTGAACTTGACGACTTCTGTTCAGTCACGTAGGCCATCATTTGTTTACTATTTACTCCATGGATAATATTGACCTCTGCGAGTAGGCATTTATCTAAAAGTAGGTCAAGGCTACAAGCTAGGTATACCCGGCCGGGTCAGTCGAAATAAGCAGAGTTTTAAGCCACATGGAGTGCAAAGTAACAATTTCAGACTGAAGTCAAAGTAGTAGTTGTTTTTTGCTTGTGTTAAATCTTTATATAATCTTTAAAATTTTCCTAATATGTGATAGAAAATTAATATTTTCGTATTGATTATAAACCAGTTATACCAGGATGATTTTCCCTCCGAGGGAAGTGTGTTGGCAGCCGATATTCATCATGTCGTACTTAGCTCTGGGGGACGGACATTATTTTTATGTTGAATAGACTTCACATTACTTGGTTATATGTTAGAGACACTGCCTACTGTTCGATTCAGTTCGAATACGCCGCCGTCATATAAGTTCAACACCGTTGGGTACGGCAGAATCGCCATTAAATCAATACTAGAACGATTTGTACACAAATAGGCCTACGAGGTCCACATTCGTCAAGTTTACTGAACGGTTTGTATCAGTTCAGTGCACGATTTTGACTCATAAACAAACTATGTTATAACCTGTGGATTAAACCTTACATTTTAGGTCCCATATTTAACTTTTGTGAGGAATTTGGCCCAGAGCTCTTTATGCCGCATAGGTAGGCTATATACAGATCAGTGCATTCCTGTATACTGTTTACAAACGTTCATCCCGTATACGATACCATACAGACAGAAATTGACTGGTCGATGTTAATCCATGGGAAGCTGTTTGATTTGTTTGGGGTTTTACGTCATACTCATGAGCTGAGAATTAAATATATTCTTGGAATGCTTGGCTGATTCCACGTAAAGCAAACTATTATAGCGATGGGTTATTATTACTTGTAATTAAGGTATAGCTATAGCTATTTATGAGATTCATTATTCGAACAGACACAACAATAACGGGGTTGGTTGGATTTTTTGGTTTGGTTTGGTGTTTTTTCAACAATATATAATTTTCTTCAATGGGAATGCAATAGGTTACTAACTAATCCGCTGGTGAACTAAGGTTTTCCTTCTTAGACGGCTTCGATTACACCTACTTACAGTAGCATATTGTAATGTTTGGTGTCAAAAATAGCTATAAAGAAGAACTGGTACAATTTGGGGGTCGGTTAATTACTACAGGGCCAAGCATTCCGGTAAATTACAATTGTCCCAATAACCAAATTATGTCAGTGTTACTAAAATATAAAATTATTATATTTCCTATATAAACCTTTTGTTTTGATTCTGCAAGTAGCCTAAGTACATTCTTTGTCACCAAACATTACAATATGTATTTGGCTTAAAAATGTGATGCGACATGTAGACCTGTCGGTTGTTTCTAATGGAGAATTGTGAAGTGTTATGTACTGAATTGGAATAAGGCTTATAACACGGTCTCTAATTTTGTAGTATATTTATCAAGAATATTAAGTCTATATGATATGGAAGTCTTATGTATTGTTTCTTCCGTTTTACAAACGAAATTTTTATTATTTGTGTGTATTCTGTGCAGACATTGCCCACAGGCAAACGTTATTGCTTATTCACTGTGACATACCGAAAATGCATTTCTGTTGTGTTCGAGTTAACGGCGCAAAAACAGGTATACGTCATTGGCTATGTTAATCGTGTCGAGCTTAAAGGGCATTCTAGTAGTAGTTCAGTGGTGAATGGTATTTATGTAGGTCAAGTCTATTTATACTTAACACTTTATACAAAATATATTATAACACATATGATGTATGTTTGACTCAAGCCTTCCTAAAGTTACACATTCCACGCAAAAGAAGAATCAAAATTTCTTAAAATTTTAATTTTCATTCACTTTTCCAAATAATTAAAAAACTGTTGTGGAGAGTAGATGGTCGGTGTGATGACATGGCAAGTTTGAGTCTTGCTGGCGTAACTACATACCCGCTATAAAAAACTAAATATATGATGCAATGACTATCTATAATACAGAAGCTTGTTTAAGGAGGCTTTAGATCATTGGAACTTATAGGCTACATATATAAATGTAAGGAATTGTTGCATAGTCGTTGAAGAATTCGTTTTCCCCGCTATATATATTTGAGATTAAAATAGACTGCCACTTGCCTATTTAAGATTGCCAGGAGAAGACCTGGAGCGACGTTTTAATATTTCCATTATTTATCCAGTATTTTTCCTTCTCCATCTTCAACAAGGCAATTGTGAAATCGAATAAAAATGGAATCGTACAAATATAATACATATGGATATTTTTACAAATAAATTAAGATGTTGTATAATAACGGTACATCCGTTGTATACAGTTTGTATGTTAAAACCCCCTAAATAACAAGTTAAAAAGGAAACGGCACTCGCATTGGTGTTTTATTTATTTGAATTTTCTAGAACGGCATGTTGCGAGCAATAAACGGGTGCTGTTTACGTTACATCTGGAGCCTCGTGACTAGTGGGCGGTCCCGTCCTAATTATGACGTCATGGGGTCATCACCTCGTGGAGTTCAGTGAATGGCATCGATTGTGCTGGGGAACGTGTTCTTCCACAAGGACGTCTGTTTCACCTTCAAAAGTCGTCTGATGGAGGAAAGAGGAAAGAAACTGGCGCCTTTATCAGTCCGGCATACATTTTAACGCAGATCGGGATTAAAAGAGCAAGGCAGTTTGAGAAATCTGGTGATTTAGCGTGCCGAATTGAAACGAATATACTGGAGGTTTCTCTTTCGTTTGACCTTGATAGGACCGCTAAATGTCAACATAGGGAACACTATTTACGGCGAATAGGCGGAGTTAATGTGAATAATTCCCAGATCAACATGTGATGTCAATGGATTAGGGAGTATATTAGGACAAACTTTTTTACTACAGCTCTGTGTGAAAGGTGAATTGCGCTGATACAGACTTGGAGGTGACTATGTATCAGTGTGTGAGGCTTGTTTTACAGACTGGTATTAAGTATAGTACTGGAATTGAGAGATGCCTCGTCATGGGAAATCAGATGCTGTTCCTGTCCTAATCAGTCCTAAAGATCAGGATTTTTCCAGGTTTTTACCTCGAAATCTTTCTTACATCGAAGGCGGTGCCTGGGATCCTTTCAGTGTGTCTGTCAATTTCGTCCGAAATCCACCAGTGAGAATCGAACCGGTAAATTTTCATCTTTTGCAAAATTGCACCGATATTTTACATTCGCCTTATGATTTGACGATGACAGATATGCAGAGCGCTTCCGTTGACGAGGTGGCCGAGACTTTCGAGGGTTTGGTTGTTTCCAGGCCTGCTGAGTGTGTCAGACAAAATTCGAACTCAGACACTGGTGAAAGCGAAGAAGGTGTGTTTTTTAATATGCTTGACGATCTAGATTCCTTGGACGGAGAAACAGTAAGTGGTCGTTCGATTTGTAGTGACGATTTCGCTGTGGATTCTATAAATAGCCCAGACGAAGACGATCAGATAATGAAAGATCGACTTGAGACGGAGTTCAGTGATGCTCACCCTGCTATCAATCAAGCAGGTGCTGCTGTAGCCGATCAGCTGTTACACCCTCCGACTGAACCACAGGAACACGATCCCCATGCCCCCAAGACGATCCCCCAAAAACACACACCCAGTAAAGGAGACGTATTGACAAAACAACAAGCGTTTGAGCTACCCATTGTACCGCCTGTGAAGAGATTCGACACAGGCCTAAAGATTGCCATTAACGATGTGCCACTGCCAAATGTTGACTCTGAAAAATCGATCTACGAGTTGATTGATTCTGACAGCCCACTATACGAAGATCGGGAATTTAATTTCACGAAGACAGAATTACGTAAGTCAACTTCACTAAAAACTAATAAAACTCCACCAGGAACACCACATCGGAAAAAGGTAGTGCGATTTGCCGATGCAATGGGTTTAGATTTAGAATCGGTGAGGCACATACTCAACATGGATTCCCCTCCCAAAATTCCCTCATCGGCAATGAAAGATCTTCAGGCTGGTTTGGTGGAGGATAGGAAAGGACAAGGAAGTGTATATCTGGCGGTCACCTTCCCACAGCCAGGCGCTTCGTATACCTTTGTCAGGAAAGTCTTAAATCAAAAAGTGTGTTTAGAAAATGCTTTGGTCACTGATCTAACGATTACTGGTTTTGCTCGTGTGTCTAATGTGGGTTTCCACAAGATTGTGCGTGTTCGATATACTATCAATAACTGGGAAAGTTTTTATGATATTGCTGCATCCTATGTTCAGAATTCATGTGATGGTCCCACAGACCGGTTCTCTTTTAGCATTGTGGCACCTTCAAATTTCATCACTGGCTCTAAATTGCAATTTGCCGTTTCCTATACTGTCAATGGCGAGTGCTACTGGGATAGCAACAGTGGGAAAAACTATGTTTTTGAGTGTTTCGCTAAAACAATTCCTACAGAGAATGATAACTCTTGGATGCACTTTTTATGAGGTTTTAATATAGTGCTAAGGTCGTGTTGATCGGGATATATACACGTTTTCTTTCCGTACAGTGGTTTTTATACATGTTATCATTTTGTTTTATTTAGTTGATGACACCTGATCAAGGAAATTGAAAAGATTCATAATTACCACTGTTATTAAACTAAATATATGAGAATTTATTAAGTGTTTCCTGGAACAAAGGTTTAAGTAGTTTAGTTTAGTACATAATTTTATTTATATCATGGGTGATAAAACTGTTAGATCAGATTATTAATATCGTATAATACGATAGATTGTGTTATTTATATAAAGTGTTATTTATTCTATTTCTTTTGTCTTGTTGAAAAGTAGTTTGCTTGATGCAAGTTGTTGGACGTTTTACTTGTCAATATGTATTTACTATTTATGGATTTTAGATCTAATACTCAACTGAAGTGTATTTGACATGTAATTGTGATGAAATCAAGCAATGTGATTTTTAGCGGCTAACTTAGCCTAACGTATATATAAGGATAGTTCGATATAGTATAAGCTGAGCTATAGCTAGGTTGTGTTCTTGAACAATTTCCACTTAATATGTGTCATAATATGAAAGCCATTCTAGATCGAAAGTGCACATCGTCATTGTTTATGAACTACGTGTTGCTATCTTTACGTGTACCTCTCGTGTATTATATAATATGTGATAAAAAAAATATATATATATAGTTGAAAACAGTCTGATAGATCAAAGAAGGCTTTTGTGCACGAGTATTGTTGCATGTTACAATGTTGTCACTGTGTTATAATACACGATCTGTTCAAGGTAACTTTAAACTGTTTCGTCCCTTATTGTGTTACTTGTTTTAGGGGCATTTAGAAGTTGGGGCCGGGGTCATAAATAAAATAAGGCATATGGATAACAACTAATCAAATTAATTGTTATAATCCATATATGTCTTATCTTATTTATTTCTTGTGTGTGTCTTATTATTTTACTGCTTTATATTTTAGTAGTAGATCTAAATCGAACATTCTAACGACGACAACACGTCACAACAGTCATAAACTCTATCAATAAAAAGCGAGCTATTGAAGTATATTATGATAATAATCTAGGAGGCATTTCCATCCAAGGGGACAACATCCCTCATTTGCCTAATGTCGTTGAAGAGCTTTCACTAGATATTGTAATCGAGTTGACACGAGGGCTGTAATCAATGTAGGATAAATGAATCCCATTGAGCTTTTACTGTTGTATCCACGTGTGAATTTCGTGAAATACAGTTCAGCATAACTTTTTATGATTCCAAGAATAGACGTCATATTTTTAGGGATCGAAAATGGCGTATATAATATTACAGTACATTTCTGGCAGAAGTGGAAAAAATGTCCTGTAAATGTTGAGATTCTTTGACATTGCGTTAACTGGACTACAGGATAAACCTGTATAAGAGATAGGCTATGCACTTTAAACATTTTAATATTTCGGTTTCGTATTTTAAAGATTGTCATCGTGCCATTGGATATTAAACGACGCAACAAACGATAACTTTACGAAGATATAGTTCGCCTTGGAGTTATACAACGAAAATGTGTCTTCTTCGTTTTTAGTGTACATTGTAAAATTGTGTTCAATTCCGTTATTAGTTATAAAATAGAGCTGAGGATGATCTAAAAGTCTGTTGACAAGCTTGACTTAGTTATGAAATGTGCATGTATTAAGTTCATTCGAGGTTACCAATAAGAGGTGGTTTTTAATTTATCAAAGTCAGTTACCCGTGGACAAAACAGCGTGATCGGGTACTTGGTTTTAATATGAAGCATCTGTACTGTGTAATAACATACTGCAGGTGATGGCGCAAGCAATACAAATACATCATGATATGTAGATATCGTGTTGAAGACTGGGGAAGTATTCCAGTTATTAACACACAGTTTATAATTCATTTAAATGTAGTGTACCGGTGATTTTTGGATGCCAAGATTTATGTGAAGTAATTGAAATGTTAACTTCTATAGTCCATTTGCTTTCAACAACATTTTCATGAGTAAAGATGGTTATATTTATTGCATGTGTGAAATTACTCGCCCGTTGTCTAATTTGTTTATAAAGCTTATCTACCTTGGCCTGTTCTATTCATCTAAGTGACTGTCTAATTTTTCCTAATGACTTAAAGTTAAATGTAAGCAGATTTAGTGTGTGTAAAATTCGTTTATCGGCATCATTTCTCGCTGGTATACGGATTGCTTGTGTATCTCTTCCTAGAGCTAGCGTTATCGATCGCCGGCTAACGAACGACTCCAGCTAAAGTACAAACGGGTCAATGTCCGATAGATCGCCGATTTTTCAACCGTTAGGAATGTTGAGTAGTCAACAGCCAATGTGTTTTTGAAATCGGTATTGCGAAATACAGAAACGTCCATTAGACTAGCCCTCGCAGTCCTCGACATATGTATATAAATATGCTATATTAAGAGTCGGCGAAAACAGCAGATAATACACGCAAAGCTTTAACGCCCTAACGCATGCAATAATATATAGGTGATATGTACCTCGATGTACAGTGAGTTACTTCTTCCAGACAAGGAGGAGAAAAACAGAAACCTTTACGTTTAAATGTTAGTTTTTTGACTGAAAACTCAGATCGACAAGATGAATGTATATATGTGTTCTTCTGGTCTGGACAGGTCTATATACTTCAACAGGTTAACCCTTTAAAGGTTTCTCTGGTCTGGGCGCCCGAAAGTCCAGTTTCTTGCCTCAAACTACAAAATGGTTGTTGAAGTTTGGAAGCATTTTGATAAGTATTTTTGTGGCATACATACACTGGCTTAATGATCGTTTTATAATTTATGCCATGTGCTAGCTAACGTATAGACCTTGTAATACATGCTTCGTGTATAAATACAGTAAGGATTTAGCCAATATACTCTGAACAGGGCATGGTTAAATTATTGCCGTAGAAGGTCACGTCACAATAACGATCATTAGATGATTAAATTATATTTATCTCTTGAGTATAACCTAGTCGGGTTTGATATAGTTACAAAAGAGCAATGTTTCAGTGGTATAAACTTAGCAATTCTTGTTACCATTGGGTCTGAGAGAATCAGATGATACGATAATCGACAAAAGAACAACAACAACGCCTGAGCCTTTCGGAGCACAATGGTATCACACGTTCTATTCGGTCAAATACTGTACTGCGCATGCTGTTGATGGTTGTAATATTCACAATTGCTCAATATACATTGACTCTGCCCAGAGTTTTTTAATAGCTTTACACGTATGGAATGATATGTACATATAGAATTCTCTGCTCAAAGCGAAACTATCGCAATTTAACATGACGTGCTATTCTGAAACAGGATTTGTAGTCTTTCAAAATGTATAATCTTGCCAATTTGAAACCTTTGTATAAACTTCAGAAAACTAAAGGCACATTAATTTGAATTATATAAGTGTTATGTGATTGCTCAATAACATAGTTTGGTTTGAAAGTTGTTGCCGAAGTAACGGATATCTCTTAAAATTATACTCTCATGCTTGTTGATGAATGTTAAAAGTAAAACAAGTGCTTTTGTACTTTATACAGGTGACTAGTGCATGTGTAAACCATATTACCGAGTTTAGCGCTGTAAATAAAGGAATGTGTTCAATTATCTTTGTTACTTAGGTCCATGTATAGGGTATACGTTTAGAACTATACATTAGTTCTTCGTGTTAATATATCTAATATGGCTTATGAATAATTTTAAGCAGTATTTGTGGTATATTCAACTGAGGGTATATAGATGTCATAACAACTTATCATGGTGTAATGTGTTCAGTTACATAATTATGGTTGTTACTTTGGTATTGGGCTTTCGGTGTATAACCACAGGCATGCACACCTCACCTAAACGTTAATTGTCTTAGTAAGAAAGAAGTAACACGCCTAGCTGAATATCCCCACAAGGTAAATAATTAACAGCTCGCCCGTTTTAAGAAAAAACACAGAAAAAAACTCTAAAGATAATTGGTTCATATAGTTGTAATATAAGTGACGAATAAACTTACGTTGCCTCGCATGTTTCAGTTTTATTAACATTATTTGTAGCCGTGTATTAAGTTGATTTGTCGTTATATTTTATACAGCCGTTTTTACGTCTTCTCGTTTAAACGCGATGTGGACGTGGCGTTCAGTTTAAGCCAATTTTAGGATCGAACAGTTCACGTCCATTTTACATCCGAGTCGATTAGAAAAATGTTTATTCAGCAAGAGCAATTCTTAAACTTTGTGAACTTATGAAGATAACCCAAATTCAATGATCATATTTTATGTTCAATTCTAAAGAAAAAATGGTCCTCTCGACTCGCTTGACAATAAAGTCAAAATTTTGCTATTATCATTCCGAGTATGGGATGTAATCAAACTACTTCAATGCAGAAACAGCTGCATGCATTAAATCGGCGCAAGAGAAAATGAGGATTCCTGACGGCAATTCCTCTGTTTAAGGCAATCCAATTTATGGTCTACATCTTTAATACAAAGGTCACAATGCCTTTTGGCGAACGTTTGCAGCCTGGGTGTTTTCACGTGTTTCTTCCGTGCCTCGGTGAACTACTGGTGTGATTCGAACACTTGGTCGAAAGCTTTC
>JAVFBZ010176891.1:0-15808 GCA_032466195.1 Katharina tunicata | reverse complement strand
CAGAGACCCGAGTTCGAATCCCGGTGGAGGCAAGCAAAATTTTCTTTCTCTACATTTATACAAAAATATATATATTGGGGATATCCCCAATCAGAATCACCCTCTCCTTCAAACGGCCCTTAAGCTACCTAATTAAGAGATTATTGGAGTCAAAGAGTATTGATTGTGTCCCTCTTTACCAGAGCAGTGTTCCTCCGTTGACCTCAATATATCTCCACTCTTCATGTCCCCATTATTAGGCTTTTTTCTTTCAAAAGCTTAAAAATAGAGATCAAATGAGCTTAGCGTCCTTCGGATTTTCACTTTTTTTTGTACTAAGTTAAACTTAATTCTCTGTGTGGTTCCTAACGTTAACAAATACTAAATCTGGGAAACTCCAATTCAATATCGGCTGACCATACTTTCATCCTTTTTGGCGCTCAGCATATAACAACAACACATGTATATCCAACTTTGTGGATAATTTCATGGACAAACCATATTTTGTTTGAACCATAATAAGTTAGTATGTTATAGTGCTGTGAAGGTGTAAACAGATTCCGGGATATTTGAAGTTATAAACTGTTCCTAAATTCTTTTTTTCTAGTGGTATAGACTATATGCAGGCATGCTTTCACCGACAAATCTGCGCCTGGATTGAGGTCCGGCTTATGACAACTGTAGGCCTAATTACATTAATTTGTAGGGTTTTTGCCCACAATTGTTGGCTTAAGGAAAGCTTTACACCCTGTACGCGAGACTCGGATGCGCACATTTTTTTTTTAAAAACTATGTTCAAAACTTGCGTGTAGGGGCCCACCTTCCCTGCGTATTGTTAGTTAGAAGCTTTGTAGGCCTACATCTTCTCTGATATGGCATCTTAAAATCATGAATTGATAATTTTGATATAACTTTGTAAAGAAATGTATCATATGTACTATGGTGAGCTTATATGATTGGAAGTCAAGGGTTCTCTCTGTGGATCCTTGTTTACAAATAGTAAGACTGGGATACTCCAATTCGATATTCGCTAACGAGATTTTTCTCCCTCTACGGCGCCCAGCTTATAACAACACATGTAACCAAACTGGTGGATAATCTCATGGACAGCCCATGTTAAGTTGGAACCATCATCAGTTATATGTTAGTGCGTTGTAGTTTTAAAAAGAATGAGGAACATTAAGCTGTTCCTGCAATCGCTTTCAAGTTTTCTAGAATGTGCATACGGGCATGGATTTACCCCTTTCATGGATCTTCTCCAGGATTAATACGACAGCTTGGAATTATTTATTGATATTTTCAATTTCGCTTGTTTTACAAAAAAATGAAGATTGTACAATGAGATAGATAACACAGTAGCATTTGTAAATGTTCAGTAACAATCGCCCTCACACATTAGTCCCTGTAGCAAGTGTCGTAGTTTTAACCTTAATCACACGTAGCGTATGATGTTTGTGGGGTTGTGGTGCCTGTATATATAGTGCAGATTTCAGATACTGATAATGATCAATGACGGTCTTGAGATTATCAAGCTGGCAGCAAACATGGCTGTTGAAAAATAAAGTCGCTGATATTTCAGGAACTTTATAATAAATTGTATGCTGGAAATGCTTCTAGTATCAACAATTGTGATTTTTTTCTAACAGGAATGGTGATTGATTAGAATGGACTTATCAGGATAAGATTATTACTAATTTGGACTGCTTGTTTGGAAATTATAACACTCCTAGTGTTTTCAGATGACCCTTCAGATGCAAGGGGAAATTGGTTTAAAAAATGTCAACACATTGCGATCAAGGATTGAATCACCAAACGTATATTTTGAAAGTTTGATGGTTGTGATGTTGAATAGTATTCATCTTCAATGACCAGATGTGTACTATTCATGTATCATGTACGAGGATGTTTCAAATGAAACAAACATTGGGGTAACTGTTTGTGTACAATTTCTCTAGAAGACCGATAAAGATGGCATCTTAAATAAAGCTCAAGTTATCATCTTCATTATCAAAACAGCTGTCGTCTTGTTAAACTTAGCTCCCTCCCCCCTCCTTCTTTCCCTCTCCCTTCACCCCTCTTAGTTTACTCCTTCAGTTAGTTAGACGATGGTAGATCCGACCAAAACGTCAAGAGCCAAGCCTTTAATTTGTTGCTATGGTAACCAGCATGGGGGAGGAGAAAGGGCTTTGAAAAGTAAACCTGTTTTCAATTCATTTGGAAAATTTGTCAGCTTTCAGACGATTCAACTGAGCTTCCGTTCTGATGAGTTTTTGATTTTAGGTTCCGAACAAAATTACCCTCAAACATCTTGTCCTGCTATAGCTTAATTTGTCGTCTGGACTCTGGTTGATTACCTTTGGCTCTGTTGTCAAGTTTCCTGCCAAAAAGGGTAAAGCGTTAAGGACGAACCGCGTTTCCTGGATGGTGTAAGGAGATATAGAGTATCTCAGAACAGGGGAATCTACCGGCGTGTAAACAGCTCACTGGGTACCAACCACTTTACCAAAATCGAACAGTGGACCCATATTAACACATTGATACGACCAAGGTATGTTTTCAAAAATCACCCGAATTTCAAATGTCAATGGCATGGCGTATTTCGGCAACAAATTGATCAATAGTTATATAGTACCTGTTTTAATAGATCATTTCATTTTATACACATCAATCTAGTTTATATTTTCAATTTAAATATTCTTTTTGTTGTAAATTGATACTTATTAGCCTCCAAGATGTCTTTTATCGTTAGACTTTAAGTGTGTGAAAAAAATTCGTATTGTCTATCACTGACCCTAAAATACTTTGACGAACATAGTGACAAAATTTTTCTTTTTTTATTTAACTGCTTAATGAAACGATGTGTCTTACTTAGTTGCTTTATTATTTATTTATTTGAGATTCAATATATCAACAGTACACTTTTTCGTAAATGGCTGCGCCTTTATTAAATAGAAAAGTTGTCATTCATGAGCCAAACGTGTACTGTTGGTAATGCACTTTATAATCTGAATGCATGGGTGTGGGGGTGGGGTGTTGGTTTCCTGTTTTCAGAAGTAATAGGTTCGAATTGCCCTGTATATACCTTCGGTATTTCCCGGAAATTTTCCGGTGGCTGCGGTGATCGCGGGCTGGTATTAACGAGGTTTTTCACGGTTGTCCACCATAAGTGGGCAGCGCAAAGTGAAAAAAAAAACCTCTTGAGAACGACGTTAAACGTCAATAACATAAATAAGTAAAGAAACTCTAAATGTTTATCAAATAAGTGATTTTAGATTTTTTGGCTTTTAGTAATCACGTATCTTTATGGTCGCTCCAGAGAAACTATAAAATGTTCCTCTTAAACCGATGCACTTTGTAAGAATCTACCTTTTACCGAGGTCTGCGAATAATCACACTGTAAACTATTTAGGACTTGAGTTCTTCAACTCATCTTTAAGCTATGAGTTGAAAAGAAAACAGCCTACCGGCAACCATATGCAGATATAGTATGAAACCCAATACCCAAGTTATTGGCGGAGTCTGGAGTAGACCATTCGCTAACGTTACAGTAAAGGTGCTGATAATTGCACGCGGAAAATTAAATTAGAAACTTCTGTAAAGGAAATGTCAGGAAAGCTAGAAACAAAATAACGGAGAAGGTAGATTTAAAGCATGTCAGACGTTAAGTTCTGTTAAAATTGTCGTCGAGTTAAATTTTCACGAATGAATAACGCTATCCAAAATCGAATAATTTGGAGGATTTAACGTTTGCGATGCTGCTGAGCCGTTCGTGTGGCAAGCGCTGGTGTGTCATGTGATACCTACAGTGTCTCGTGCCAAACTTTCAACTGTATATTAGCAGCAGTTTTCCTTTGACCTGTGTACTTTAAGATGTTAACCAGATGGTGTCCTTAATGCTGACTCAGCTGAACTAGCACCAGTACCTTAATCACATACACGTTGGCTTGTTTAACCAATAACATGCAACAATAAAGTCCACGGTTTATAAGCATGCGTCTGGACATCCTGTTGCGGAATAAATAAAGATGTTTCACTTGGAGTTGGCATCGCTGATTCCTTCTGAAGAATAAGCAGCACAAAATTAGATTTTTTTACATCGGCTTTGGCTACTTACATTTATTGAATTATAACAGGGTATTGCCGTGTGATGGCATGCATGTGATGGTCTTTTAAATACTTAAAACAAAATATCTTACACACATTGATTCATATATCTTAAGTTGATATGTATTTTCCTAGATAAACTCTTTGTTCCTGTATACATCATGACACGCGTGTCCACATGCATGTGCTTGAGATACTTGTGTTTTTATACGTAAACTTTTACACACCCGAATATCAGATTAACACTGGAAATTTCCTCCTTCGTTTTCCACATCGCCCATCCCCGGCACCTTCCGCCCCCATCCGATTATCGGCTTCTGTGTAATGACTGACCATCTTGTAGCCCATTATCGGTAAATTTACCGCTGCAAGTAATACTTGTATGGCATGTAGATAAACGTTTCCTATAGGAGATGAAGTGCATTCCGCACTAATAAAAATCGACATAGAGCAGATAACAGCAAAGAAAATGAGGAAATAAAATCGAACTGTTTAGCAAAACAAACAATGCAACAACAGAGTCAAATCAAGTCATATAGGTTAGCTGGTGTCATAGGTCGATTGACCAGAAACTTTATTTTTAACAAGGGCCTATACATATATACAAAAAGATGTGAAAGTTATTAACCCCCACTTGATATCTATGCTTGCCTTGTTTGGTCATGTCTTCGATTTGCAAGGTCTATTTGTTGCTCCATCTTGAATCAGTAAATAGTTTCCGAATTAATACAAATAGAATTAACTTGTTTAAGAGGCGTGGAGAAGTTGGTTATAGGATTCAACATAAGACTTTTGTATGGATGACAACTTCTTGTTTAATAACAGAGCGACGTTTCGATGTAGTTTCTAACACCATTATCAAACATAATGTGCTTGATAACGGTGTTAGAAACTACACCGAAACGTCGCTCTGTTATTAAACAAGAAGTTGTCATCCATACAAAAGTCTTATGTTGAAATAGAATTAAGCAAGGAAAATCTTATCCATTCGATGTGTTGTTTAAGGTCTTATACAGAGCAAGTCCATTTTACTCATATCGAGCAGCTATGATAATTATGCAACGAACGGTGCCAAATTATACGGGCTTCATTAGTTGTTGTATACTGTATCATCTCATGTGTATACATTAAGTGGCTTAGTTCTAATTATGTTTAAAGTATACAATCAACGCCTCTCGATTCCTTAACACTTTCGTAAATCTGCGTGTGGCATTATGTTGCATTTACAAATGGTGTTTGTCTTTTCTGCATAGTCTAGAAGTATGTATGCTTAATATATCTCACTACGTGTTATGTGTATATGTGAAACATCATCTAGTAGTTAATGAGCAATCTAGACAGTGTATGGCTTCACACAAGTGTAGAAAATTACTTCACTTGAAGCAGATATATTCTGCATATAAATATTTAAACTCATAAATTATTAAAGACATACAAGTATATATTATTTTTAGATGACGTATTGTAGTACATCTTAATTCCAATCTTGCAATATTCACAACTGTGTGTTGCTAACATGCTCTTGATAAGCCATGGCAGAGTCGAACTTATTAGCTTTGCTTGCCTTTGATTAGCTTTCAGCCAGGAGGCTTCAGTTGGGAGACATTCCTGACAACAGGTCATTTACAAAGTACCAAGGCTTTGGGCAATGCTAGCTATATATGACTATAAAGATTGCCATCTGATTTACCAAAGATATGCTTTACCAAAATATCTTACCCCTAGATCGATATAAGACGTAAGCTATTTCTTCCTTTTATCAACTGCAACCCTTTTTGACTTTCTAAATCAGCTCGAATAGTGTTTGACGTTCCTTTTTGTCAACTGTGAATGTTCAAGTTCCTATTTTTGTAATTGTAACGTAACGCGCCTCTTTCACAAAGACTACAGACGTAGGCTAAGTATATACAGGCACTGTCAAATGGCCTACTTATAATCAGAAACTTGATGATAAACGTAATGCCGCCTTCCTTCCACTAGCATGTTTGTGATATGATATCCGATCAGGGTCTATATATTCTCCCCTGGGGTCACACTCGGTGGAATAGTAGGCCTATACATACTACATCCTGTTGGATAGTTTTTCCACTTCCCCTTCGATAGGTTATGGTCTCCACTGCAATTATTCCGGATCGATTCATACTTTTCTCCTTGAAAATTAGAACGCTTCGTTCTGACGAGTTTGGTGGAGGTCACGACCCAGTATTTATAACATGAATGGAAATGCGTCGATCCTGACCATCACTGTGGAGAAGTGGAGAGACTGTAGACATTTATGCGAATTCATCTTAAACATGGCGCTGTAACTTGCCAAATATGTCGAGAAATAAAGACTAAGATTGTGATGGTGCACGAGGTATCATACGATTTTTGTCTGATGGTAAATTCTGTTACAGTGTTACAGGTCGACAGAAAATGTGACAATTTATATCACTCCAGCACAAAATATAACAGTTGGACAACAACTGTGATAGTTTATCATATCAACTCCAGCAGAAAATGTGACAGTTGGACAACAAATGAGACAGTTTATCATTGTCAACTCCAGCACAAAATGAGACAGCTATCTTTGTCAAATCCAGCCCAAAATATGACAGTTGGACAACAAATGAGACAGTTTATCATATCAACTCCAGCACACAATGTGACAGTTGGACAACACATGAGACAGTTTATCATTGTCAACTCCAGCACAAAATGAGACAGTTTATCTTTGTCAACTCCAGCCCAAAATGTGACAGTTGGACAACAAATGAGACAGTTTATCATATCAACTCCGAAGAAAATGTGACAGTTGGACAACATATGAGACAGTTTATCATTGTCAACTCCAGCACAAAATGAGACAGTTTATCATATCAACTCCATAAGAAAATGTGACAGTTGGACAACAAATGAGACAGTTTATCATTGTCAACTCCAGCACAAAATGAGACAGTTGGACAACAAATGAGACAGTTTATCATATCAACTCCAGCCCAAAGTGTGACAGCTGGACAATAAATGTGACATTTTATCATTGTCAACTCCAGCACAAAATATGACAGTTTTACAATGTTAACTCCAACACAAAATGTGACAGTTAGACAACAAATGTGACAGTTTATCATATCAACTCCAGCTGAAAATGTGACAGTTGCACAACAAATGAGACAGTTTACCATTGTCAACTCCAGCACAAAATGTGACAGTTTAACAATGTTAAGTCCAACACAAAATCTGACAGTTGGACAATGTTAACTCCAACACAAATGTGACAGTTTATCATATCAACTCCAGCTGAAAGTGTGACAGTTGGACAACAAATGAAACAGTTTATCATTGTCAACTTCAGCACAAAATGTGACAGTTTATAAATGTCAACTCCAGCACAATATGTGACAGTTTATAAATGTTAACTCCAACACAAAATGTGATAGTTGTACAACAATGTGACAGTTTATTGTCAACTCCAGCACAAAATGTGACAGTTTATAAATGTCAACTCCAGCACAATATGTGACAGTTTATAAATGTTAACTCCAGCAGAAAATGTGACAGCTGGACAGCAAATTTGGTAGTTGGTAAAGTGTTGCACTTTGTGACAGTCCATATGTGCAAAATGTGACAAATGGACAACAATGTGACAACAAATCACCTCCAGAAAATCAAATGGATATAAACGATGAGATATAACAGACTACACGAAATATTCTTATACTAGTTAGTATGTACATGTATAGAATACATAATCCAAGTTTAAGAAAATGGCATAGATCCCGTTCACCAAACATGCATTGGTTTCATGGGCTGTTATTGTCCATTCCTCAGTAACAAATGAGACAAGGAAGACTTAAAATTATACTACATAGTTATCATTTTATATCTAACTTAACACTGACTGGTGTGTCTGAGGAAATTTTAATTTAGACACATCCGTTTAGGGATCACTACGACTTTAACGTTTCATAATCTTATGAATCTGCCCTAAAAGCGGAAGAATTTAGCTTCATAATGACGGATGACCCAAACATAGAAAACATGGATTGAATGCCAATGTCTTTCAAGCGAATATAAAAACAAATTTGGCTTATCTTTCCAAAAAATATTGGATTTTGAAACATTGTTGCTATCATTGTACACCTTTTGACGATGTCTACCGATAACAGAAAACAGAACAAACTTGGAAGTCAATTAAACTCAATAACATTGAAAATAAATTTTAAAAAAATTTGACAATAACGTTGTAATGTATATATACAACAAAACACAGACGTGTTGCAGTTTATTTATTTATGGCACAGAGAGTAAACGTGCCTTGGGTCTCGTTTATCTGTGGGAGACATCCAAAAGAAATGTGAGTTTACCCCCAATAACACGTTCACCATAAAGATACTCTTAAGCCATGGTGAAATCTAAACCATTTGATAACACCTGTACATTCCACAAGGATAGGAATAGAATATATGTATAATATGAGTCACATTATCTCCTAAAACGCTACTTATTTTCCGTTGGCATTTCCCAGCGATTTCCTTCAATACCATGCAGCTGCATAAAGGTAGTACATGTATGGTACCTTAACTGAATGGTCTAAACGCACAACGTATAGGTATACCAACGTAGCCAATCGTCGATATCAACGGTGGAAATGAAAAAAAGAATTAAATTAACTTTTTTTAATCAATAGCATCTAAGATCGAAAAAGACGATAAGATAAACGACAAGTACTAATATGTGGTATTTATTTTATCAGATATATAGGACTGTAATTTATCGAAGTGGTGTGTCTAAATTAAAGTTTCCTCAGACACACCAGTCAGTGTTAAGTTAGATATAAAATGATAACTATGTAGTATAATTTTAAGTGTTCTTTGTCTCATTTGTTACGGAGGAATGGACAATATTGTTCTCATACAACCCGGTATGTGCTCGTTTCACCAGATGCTCATCGACCCTCCCTTAACCCCACGTATTCAAACGATATGACCCCTACAGCAAGCTTCACCTAAGTGTTTACAATTTACTCTATCTGAAATAAACACATTTGTTACATTTGTGGGGAACGGATTCATCGCTATAAACGATTACATCACTTCGAGAAATTTCTCTCGACACTGCATGTCTACCCACGTACAAAATACCGCCAAAAAAGGTGACGCAAGACTGAAGAGACGTTAGGCACGTTGCATTATCTGGTTTATTTATTTTAGAAAGTCAGACTGAATAACTTGTTTTTATTTATAGCAACAATTTTGTGCAACTGTATTGACAAAACAACGACGAACGGGCAGGGTATAATGGCCTGAGGAATTTGTTATCTTAAAATGTAATATCAAAATGCTAATCTTGTTATATGTAACTAATATAACTGGTCCATCCTTTTGTAATCAGCTAGTTTGAGTGTTTCAAAGCAGTGACGAGAAAACTTTGATCAGAAGTGTGTTAATAACATGTTAATCTTCACTTTGTTTATAGTTTCTTCTTTGCACCATGTTCTTATCCTTAACTAATGTAAATCCAAATAAGATAAGATTGCATTGCAATGTGAAACTGGTCATAATGTCAATCTGACTCACTTTTAGAAATAAAAAAAAACAAAAAAAAAACAACAGACCTATAGATTTCCTGATAGAACGTAAAACATAGTAGGCACATATGTCTATATCTATACCATCTGAGTCTTGATTCCGACTTGAAGGTCGAATAAAGTTTTTGGCAGATATTACATTGAAGTGTTCGTGTCTCTAACAGCATAGTCAATATAAGATCAAACTAGCCCAGCCACACGGTGCAAGCTGGGTAGAAAGGTACATTCTTATCTGGATGGTTTACTGGAAAAATGTGAGAAAAGACAAGCCACCATTTACCTCTGTTGTTTTCTTAGTTATCGCCGGAGATAACACCCTGGCGCTTGTCTGTCAGCTTTTAAGGGAAGGTGTTAAACAAATGGCAGCTTGTGAATGATTTAACGGTGTTCATTCTGGAAAATCCTGAAATTATCCCAACCAAAATCTTTATATAGTGGAAGCTAACCCATCATTTGGCTAATTCATGAGTTAACAAATTCCAAATAATTAGTTGGTAATCACAAATCTTCACTATTTTACAGCAGGTCACTTTGGGAGACGCTGGTATTTACAAAACAGCAGCATTAACAATAAATAGAATAAACTTAGCCATAAGAAATAAATGTCCATTTATAGGGTGTCCGTTATATTTAAATTGTGTACCTGCATGGCCTTCTCCCATGCGGGACTTAATACCTTACAGATTCTGACGTGATGGCTTGGAAAATTTTATGTTCTAGATATGTGCATGAGACAAAAATTACTTTTTAGGAAAATAATTTAATAAAAAAATCAATGGCATAGATGATAATTTGTAATCGGAATAATTTCCCGTGGAATTATTCACATGAATCGTTGTTACTTGTTTGTCCAGAACATGGAGTTTTGGATGAGTATCCCTCGAAACGGTACCAGTCTGTTCAATTTCTTTTTGTGTACAAAATAGCTGCAGTAAACGTTGTTACAGAGTACCTAATTTACCAGATTCTGATCATCTTTTACATCCTGATGCGGATCACATGGGTAATTAATTAACCTTCGTTAACATTTGGTGTATCTCTTTTGATCTACAAACGGTAGCCATCAGGTTGTGTTGATTTACTGGTTTACTGTGGAACCGTTTCGGTAACCTTAAGGCTCTTTTCTTCAATGCATGACGAAACACTCGGTTTGGTTTTCAGAGTAATGCGCTGCACTACGCCCATACGTTAAAAGCGGGAACTAGAATGTATATAAATCGAAGTGAAGGGAATCTATTGGACGGATTTGTTATTGTGATAAAGTGGAACATCATCCAGGTCTCTGCTCTACCCAGAAAGGGATACTGATTGTTAAAGTAGCATCTGTGGCCCTATCAGCCTACATACGTGTTTCTTCCCGTAGTGGTTAACTTTGGTTTGGTTTAGCTTTCTTGTTACTTATGCTTATATGAACTTATTAGCATATGGTTGTAAATTAGGATTTATATGCGACTCTTACAATTTATGCTATTCACATTTATTGAACGTTGCCATTAATGTAACATCGATTTACTAATATGGAATAGACCTGCAGTTGAGAAATACTTTCAAAATCAAACGTGATTTACTGTTGACCCGAGCGATTCTTCTCATCGAGTGTGGAAACACGGATAAAGGAAAATATGGATTTCGAACCAGAGGTAAATCGTGTTTTAGATTTTAATGCTGTACATGTACGCGCGTTTATTTTAAATTTCGTTTCAAATATAGGCTACTTCATTCGTTGTGCTTTAGAGAAATTTTCCATCGATTTTATCCAGCAATCGCAGAACTATGGTTACGTCTGACTTCCAAGTCATTCCTGTACCAATATTACAACAGATAAAACAAAAGTATATCGACTAAAAAATTTTGTTTATAGAAGAGGAAAAAAGCTCGGTTGATATTGTAAATAGGCTATATATCTTTCAACATAATGTACTCTGTTGATCGTGGCATCTGAGCTTAACTGTTCCAACCAAACTTTGTGCCTAGATATTTAATCGAACTTGTGGAGGTAAACTTCATAGGCCTAGTTCACTTAAGGCGCAGAAATGTGTATTTATGGACAGTTTTCTACCGCAACAGCCAAAGCAACACAGATGTGAGAAAAGTTCGTCTTTAATGTAAGCACATCCGTAGGTAATAATACATTTGTCCACTTGTTTAACTTTGAGTCAGCGGGTGGTTGGGCGAGAGCCTCCTGTGTCCTGGTGCTCTCTGAGCTAAGGGGCATCAGGAACCCAATTTGTTGTGGATGGTGTACTGTTTTTTATTCTGTAAATGTATTTAGGCGTCTACTGGGTTTCCAGTGTCGACTAGGATGGTTTCCTCCACCGATTGGGATGACACGCCGTCATATGAGTGAAATAACCTTAAGTATGGCGTAAAACTCCAATCAATAAAATAAACTTTGATCCACAAGGAATAAAACGCGAACTGGAGCGGCTTTAAAAAAAGACAAACAGTTCCGATTTTTAAATTTAATGCTATAGCGTATCTAAACACTAAGACATTCCATTCTCTGAGAGTTAAACTAAAAGGCTTACCAATTCAAACGGCAATTGGATAAGCAAATATAGAACATTGGCTTTCCAACCTACCAAACAGCTATTTTGTACTTTTTTTTTGTCGATTTTAAATAATTTTTCAAAGTTGACAATATATATCTTTCTCTAACATTTTTCTGACTGTTTTCACTTCGAAGAAACCGCACGAGCTTCACCGAGCTGGTTCGGTGGTTTTCGCGTCTGACGTGAATTGGGCTGATAGTTAGCTGCACCATGCTGGAGTGAGAGGTACAAAAGACTGATAATCAGCGAATTTATCGAAGACAATTTTGTAACAGTCTTGCATGGGAAATGGAACTGACTCAGGGGCCTTTGGATGTACAAATTTCACATCTAACCTATAGATCAGAAGCAGGTGGAGGGTGATTTCCACTCAGAGATTTTAAAGCAATGAGTTATAGAATGTTAAACGAAAACAACTTCCCAACAGCAATTCAAGGCTTATATTCTGAACACTTCCTTTCTGAATGTATTGATACAAGTAAATTGCTACACTTCGGCATAAATCCGATGGATAAACGTCCAAAGTTAATACGACATGCAGCTGCAGACTGCAGTTTTTTTTTTTACATTTGACAACGTCATTTAATCCCCCCTTCAATTGTTTCTCTCCCATCGGTACACAATTATAATTATGGCTTAAATGTTTGGGCCTATTTAAATTTAACCCAAACTTGATCATATAAAAAAAACAGGTTTCTTAGTATCTAATTAACTCTTAACTATTGTTAATGAATAACACAAAATCACTTGTTATGACTTATATAGAGGCTATGACACAGTGAGTTTGGATACTATAAATAAGCTTTCTCGGGTGAAAACAAACACCGGAAAATTAGGAAGAAGCAGTCAGGTAGAAAACTTAAAAAACAAAAAAAAAAAACTCTTACGCGTATTATTTCGTACATGAGTATATTACGACTAAAACCAGCTGACAACGACACCATTCGACGAAATGTCACCAGTTGAATCGGTGTTTATTAGGAATGTTTATCCCCAATCTTGTCCGAGGGAAGTTTCCATATTATATACTTTTGTGCCTCCTGGAAGAAGAGCTACAAGCCCAATTCACGTCACACTATCGCCACAACAAAGTGGCGAGGAGGAAAATGGCGACTTGTACTAAAATTAATTACCTGCCAGTTCAACGGCCTCCAACTCCGCGTAAAAAAAAATTAACAAATTATTCACCCTGCGGAATCTGAAAGATGATATCTTATTCTTTTCATTGAGATACGGTCTTAACTTCGTGTGCCTATCGCTTTAAGCTAGTCTGGCTATTCGGCTCAACTACATCAGCATTGTCATAACAGTTTTTGTATTCTTCTTTCATTTTACTGGAGGTTTTTTGCGAGTTGCGAACTGTTATACAATTAACAATTTCCAAAGTACATCCAAGTATTTGTGTTATCATCATTTTTGCACTATAGGCAAATTACGTGCAGAATTTCTGTATTTTCATAGGCCACGATCTTGTTACTTGTTTCGAGCCTGCCGTGTATCAGGGGAGTATAATTTAGTGTCTGTACACACAGAAACAAAATATATATACATAGCAACGTTAATTTACCTGCTAATGGGTTTTCTCGGGCGGAGCCGCCTTTGGAAATATGCCATTTGCTGTAAATGCTTTCTGGGTATGCTTACCAGATAGCGTTTTTATGTCTGCAGTAAGTGTAAGGACGTGTCACGCTTTTGCGTGACCTCTGCAGAAAACTTTCCCTACAGAACCTTCCAAAATTACACCCGCCAATCATGATTGCCATGAACATAATCTAGTAGAAAGTTATACCAGTGGGTAAATTGTACAACGCCCTGTGTTTTTTAGAACCAATGCATCTAGAGTAGTTGCTTTGTTACAGCCCTCAAATACTCCACTTTAAATCTTTCAACAACAAAAACGTATCTGTGTGCTTTGTTATTTAATTTAACAAAAATTGATGTGACGCACTCTATGTCGGACACTTTGATACATGGGATAGATTAATGCCAGAACAATATATTTGTTGTTTATCTATTGGTGATGATACTCGGCTTTAACATTTGAGTGGTAGCACAAACAAACCAATTGGGGATGTTTATTCCATTCACACACTCTGTGTCAGGCAGAGGAAAACTGTACTTTCTTTCTTCGCCTTCGCTTTTACGTAAGGCTGTTAACCGATTGCTACATGGGCTAGCTCGGCAGTTATTGGGAACAGGGCTAGTTGCCAGAGAATTTCAGACCTGGCTCAGTTACAAAAGAGTCGGATGTCAGAATTTTTTACTGTCACTTTTATGTCGCGATGGGAACCCGTTACTACTAAAGCACTACTTCTCAGCTAAGTTCAAATACAGTTTCCCAATTAAATATTTATTAAACGATAAAATAAGAAGGACAAGATGAATTAGTTTCATATCTAGATTCAGGACCATAATAGGCCAATCGAGTTAATACTCCATGTGCGATACGCCAGTAATCCAGCATTATTTACTCAATGTTTCTAAATTAATTATGTCATGGGGCTGATCACGCCTTATTATGAGAATTAACTCTTGACAATCTTAGGATCACTATAAATGTTCTATAGAAATATATTTAGAATATCGTTTAAAAAAAATATTATTATAATAAACTAACAACTATCACCATCATTTTGGATAACTTTCCTTTCATCGTATGTGTTCTTTTTTGTGGACATAACCAAATCTGACATTGGGCGTTGCGGCTTCGACTTTCAATGCAAATTAGCAGTTGGCTCTCAATTCATCAAAACAAGTATTTACCTTTGGTTGGAAACGCTTATTTGTTTATCTCATTTAGATTTTACTGTTTGATAATTGGACATTATCTGACTTAAATTAGTTATACCTTACCGGCTTCAAGGTCAATTACCACAAACCTCATTCGTAGCTTCCTCCACCTGTTTCTTTGTAACGACTGGTGTCTGTTGTTTTCGTTTAAACATATAATGAGAGTTGAGAATTTTGAAATCACCTTGCACTATAAGGTGAAAGTAAACTTCGACAAATACACACAATTTTCTCCCTTACCTTTATCCTTTTTGTTTCACATGCCTTATGTATTTGCCGTTCATAACACACTTTAATACAAAACAAAACTACCAACCAACAATATAAACCCATAAAATGACTGATCATTCTTTTTGTTTTTAAAGTTTCTAGTCTGTTTGTTTTTTTCTTCTGGAATTTATTGCTAGCAGACTTATCAGTCTCAGCTTTATATCGTTTGGAACTCAGGGCTGAAGTACACTTGAAGTACATAAACAACTTAACTAAACAACTGCAAACACAAACATATATTGATTGATGTTTTCCGAGCTGTCTTGACGTCAAGATGATCTGGGATGATTTTAACAGGTGTTGTTTTCGTTTCATTTCGATGGCTCGACGTTTGGTTTAAACCTATTCAAGAGCGTGGGTGGGCCCGGCAGCGTGTCACATAATTATGTCGACAAGATCTAACAGAAATTATTTAATACAAAAGGCTGATATCTTAAACATGGCTTTCACTATAAATGCATCATAACACATGAACTACTATGGATTAACAACTTCTGAGTTTATTCGGACGACGTTTCGGTGTTGCTTCTTACACCGTTATCAA
>JAVFBZ010176880.1:0-15808 GCA_032466195.1 Katharina tunicata | reverse complement strand
CAAAGGTATTTCATTTATATGACGACGGATTCTCCACTTCTTAATCTGCTCTACTCAATACGGCGGAAAACCGGGAAACCTCGTAAAAACCGCCCCCCGCGATTGCCGAAGTCACCTTGTGCGACTCCCTGATATACCCCAGGTCCACTGGGAGACTCGAACACGTGCGGTACATCGAAGGAGGATCTGCAGTCAGACGCGCTAACCACTGAGCCACGGCGCGGGCCCCTGCTTCAAATGACTTAATTGATTAATTGGCCATGCACAAGGGTATTTCACTTATATGACGGGGCTGTATTCCAACAGTTACAACCATAAAATGTGTAGTCACTTTAGTGTTATCACTGTTGGAAAGATAATGTTCCTCTAATGCTACATGTAAGTATGACAGCATCAATGTAATCTGGAAACACCCTACCCTTAACTAGAGAGTTCCTCTAGTTCTAATAATTAAGAATACAACATCATAAGTGTATCCTTATGCAAATATGATTTTTGAAGGTTTGTTTGTTGGTTTTAGGAGAATTTTGTTTTTTATTTTTTTTATTTTGCGCTAACAGGAAACTGAGCTATCAATGACAAGGACTAACCTCTTGGTGTGCTATCTCCAGGTCATGTTGTAACTGTTGGATAATCTTTCCATCTTGGTTTATCTGAATTAACACAATCACATTATTACTGGCATATAAAAACATGTAGGTGTAAGGATTTAAAAGCATGAATAATATTTTACTGGGGTATTTCTTTTTCATTTTAATAAACTAGCATCAGAACAATAAGATATTACCAACAGTATTATTTTGTATTTGACTTGGCTTTTATAGAATATAATAAATGTAACATGTCTGTGGTTCCAGCGACAACCCAGCCAGATTCCATTTTAAGTCCACAGGATCACCACATTTATTATGGATTATTTTTGACAGTTGATATGAGCAGATTTCCAAAAGTTAAAAGAACTACAGGTTACAACACACAAAAGGGTACAAGCAATGTGAACACAAATAGAGTACATCTACAGAAAAATAAAAAAAAAATAAAAAAACATCTGAACAAATTCAAACGAAAATTTTTGAACATAACAAAAACTGTTTAATTGTCCTACATGTATCTTAAATACATTTGTAATAATGTACATGTACATGTATGTATTTACTTTTGTGAAGAAAATCCAATGGTTATTTATCTTTTAGTTTGTTTGATTGAGCTTTTACCTCCATAGAAGGTTATTTCATATAAATAATGGTGTGTCAGCCCAATGGATGATGGAGACCACCCAGGACATCACTAACATAGGCATGCACACAAACATATACAATAGAGAACAATTGCCAGACTCCAATACCGAACAAATGCTTTCCCAGCACATGTAGAAAACCCGGGTGGTTGGGCGAGGGGCTTCCTGTGTGCCTGGTGCTCTCGGAGCTAAGAGGCATCAAGAAGCTGATTTACAGTGTCCTGTTTTTACTCTTGTCATTCAACCATTGGGCTGAGACACCAGGCGGGCGGCATCATATGAGTGAAATAACCTTAAGTAGGATGTAAAACATGAATCAAACAAACATTTACAAAACACATGGAGTTTGCTTGTTACCTTATATGTTAATTGTTGACATTTCATTAAAACTGATTAGAGAATTGGGGAAAACAAAGCAATCTACACTCGGACAATAATGTAGCATGACTGAAATTACTGGCTCAACAACAATTGTCTAAATGTAAACTCCACTAAAGTAATGTGGTAAAAATGAATGCTGACTGGCATTGTAAGAAAACCAATTGTGAGGACATAAAATTCAATAAAGTCTAGAATCTTGGGATTCAAAGTTACTTCGTTATTGACAAGAATACGTATTAAACAGAAATACTGTATTCTTCCAATAAGAATATTGTACAATACAACTGTACCGTTATGATGTAGCAGGAACACTGATTAAGAGTGAAATTAATAGGACAGACTGATCGAGTGTATAAGAAACAGAAAACTGACTTACTGACAACAACGAAGGAAATTTTGTTCTGGCAGAGTGGTTGAGACTGGTACATGGTTGAGCTGAGCAATGAGAAGAGTCAGGAACAGAATTATCTTCCCTTTTATCAGCTCTTTTGTTTTGGTGGGCAGAAAGACATGAATTTTAAACCTCCACAGCTGAAGAGCTCCAGTTTTCATATTGATTTAGCATAAAGACAGCATGCTTGATAGTTGAACAGGCGAGTACAATAGAAAAGTAAAAGGACAGAAAGAGATGTCGTGAGACAAAAGAAAATCAAGACAAAAGAAAATAAACGATTGCAGAAAACTCAGGTAGCAATAGCATCCATTGTAGTTCTGTTGCCACACACCACGTAACCTCAACCATTTCAACGCCTAAGATATACAAGACTAAAACAGCCAAGACAGTTCCACAGAAATACCAGCTAATTTAAGAAAACTATTGCAAACAAAAAACAAAATTTGTAGAAAATGAACCACAAGGTAAAATGATAATGAAGAGGTACGGATATTGTTAAATCTTAGCCTATTAGATAAACAAAAAGATTTCTAAGCCTGTCACCTGTCATGATTATTTCAATTCATTTCTTTTTCTGTCTAAGGGTTTTCTACTTTACCCTAAAATGTTAGTCCAAATATGTTAGGTTTAAATGGAAACACAAAGTACAACAAAACCAGAAGTGACAAGTCACAAATAATCATAAAGTTTAAGTTGAGAGAAAAGAGAGAACATGTTAGGAAGGATAGAACATAGAACTAAATCACTCAAAGTCAAGTGAATGCTGTGTTGACAAGACACTGCTTCCTGCCTTCCAAATACAGGAAACTAATTACTTCTAGAATAACATAAGATATTATGGATAAATAACTTCTGGAACATCTTCGGCGCAGCTTGAAAACGGTTTTACTATCTATGCCAAAACGTTGCGCCGTACATAAATACCAGAATTGTTTACCCATAATATAATAAGTTTATTTTAAGTGTCACAAATTCTATCTGCCTCTTAAAGAAGATAATTACTTCTAATTTAAATTTTTTGGGACAAATGTCAAGTGTATCTCTAAGGCTTAATTTTGTAGAAATCTCATTGTTGAAAAAATTCAGATAAAATCAATTCTTTTGTTTGTCTAATTTTGACGATAGTTAAGTCATTTCTCTGACTGAATTCCCAAATTAATTCAATGAAATATTTTTGTGTCATTAAGAAATTTATTCAAGTTAAAATTGAGAGTTCTACAGAAATAAATATCACAGGCTGATTGTTGACACGCAATCTTGTCAACACAGAGTTCAATTTGGATTAAATAGAGTAAGTTGTTAGCTGTTAGAGGGCGGGGATCCACCACCAACCTTCTCTTCACTGCAGTCAATCTGCCCAGTAAACTCTCTAATTTCGCCCTGAAGGTCACGTATCCTCTCATTCAAACGACCTGTCTCATCTTCTCGAATGCCCAGCTGAAAATAACAAAGCAGCAAAATATAAAAACTGAGACACTATATAGTGTAAATGCTAATAATATTTAACAACAAGAAGGACGCAGGGCAAGAGGGGTTTGTTAGAGACTAAAAAGAGAGATAAATATGTTACTGGTAGACCGTAGAGCAATCTATCTTATTGACTGACAATAGAATTTTGTGAAGATTCAATAGAACTATACTGTTAGTCAATGAGATAGGTGGCCCTGCCATGAGTAACATATTTATCTCCCTTTTTAGCCAATGGCACAAACCCCATTCAAAAACATTCTTGACATTGCCTTTTCAGTTTTTAACTTTCTGTTATTTACAGGAAAGTGTAGTCACCCCTGGAAATAAGTAACATTTCTTACAACTACCTGGTCAGATCAATAATTCCTTTCCAGATGTACCCAGTGAGTGTGCATATTTTATTTGATTCTTTTTTCAAAATTTCAACCCGGATTAAGGAGCATGTAAGGTTTATTTATTTATCTGATTTGTGTTAATTAAAGGTGAATGGCGGAAAATCGTGAAGAAACGTTGTGAAAACCATCCCACGAACTCCGCAGCCACTGGAAAACTTACGACCTAAGTAGCGTAAAGCAGGTTCCTTTTTCCTGCGACTTCACCATTCTTCCAGTGGTAAAATTGCCAACCCACTGATGTCTTAAGGAAATATATAGACACAATCAGTTATCAATTCCCAACTGTTAAGAGTTCTGTGTCTGTTTAATCAGTTATAAAACAAGAAATCAAATGATACTCTGCATTTACTGCAGTAGGACGTTATTCGTCAACTGATTCGAGGATCTTTACAAAGTCCGGAGTCGTTTGTTATTGTTATTAAACCCACCTCTTCCATGGAACCAGTGTATTTCTGTTGTGAAGTATCCAGTTCAGTTTGCAGCCTCAGAATTATCTGATCCTTGTTAGCAGCCTGCAAGACAACACAGTATTAGTGATACACTTGAATTACAAGTATTCCATTCTTTATTAACAATGAACTCTAAGAAGCTTAAAAGGCGCACCCATCAAATCCCTGACCTTGGATAAGGTATAGTCTGAAAGTGGGGTGTGCCTGATTGATTGACTGTGTGCTGCAAACTCTAACACTGCAAACTCTAACACAACCAAGTAATTTGAAGTAAACTTCAGTATTAGCTCTGTCAGATTGATTGATTGGTGTTTAACATCGTGCTCAAGGCTATTTCACTTATACGAAGGGGCTATATTCCCACAGTAGACAACAGCTCTTTACACAACCATCAAATATATACAATCTTTAAGATTCTTAATTCTTGAATAAATTTCACTTACTGTTAAATTAAGAAAAAAGCCTTGGTTTAAACTGAAAAGTTTATTTCATGAATGAATGATTGGGGTTTTATGTTTGCTATTTTTCTGTTAAGAATGCAAGTACATGTAATATTGTAATCAAATTGGGCCAAAACAATTAATAAAAATGTCAAAGACAATGACAAAATGCACTTGCCTATGTTTTCAAAAGATTACAAATACATGTACCCAAGAAAACCCACAAACCTCTTTTTGACAAGTCCGATGTTTTTCCTGGCAGATGGTGAGGTCCAGTTCTAACTGGTTACACTGCTCTTGTAGCTGATTGGCTGCCACGTGGTAACGTTGGGAGGCCTCACTAATGCAAGAGTTCTCCCCCTTCACACGCTCTACATCATCTTCCAGTTTCAACAACTACATATATAAAGAATTGCGGAAATTATTTATTTATTTATTTATTTGCGTTTAACGTCATACTCAAGGGTAAGAGGACTTATACATGCTGATGTATGACGGAAAAGGGGAAGTAACCTTGTAATAATCCACAAGTCGATAACGGCATTTAAACCTATACTGGGCACAGAAAACGGGACTCCAACGATCAAACCAAATGAGCCCTGGCAGTGACTTTTGGAAATAAAATAATTCCCAGATGTATGTCAGAATGCATGATTCAAAATGTAGAGCTTTTTTCTGTCTCTTAATTTATTCTTTATTTGCAACGAATGTGAATAATGGATATAAAAAAGAACTAAACATTGAGGTTGTGTCTCAGTAAATTATGCATTTAGTAAGTAATGTAACAAATTAAAGGTGACCGGTTAACCATGTAATGTATCTATACCTAATAAATAATATCCCACCTTTAATATATAAGTAAATAAAACATATGTATGTCGTACTGAAAAAGTAACTGCAAATTTTTAAAAAGGTAATGAAATGGGATCACCTCGTTGTAACAAGCTGTGTACTGTGACTGGGATTCTAACAGATCTTCATGCAGCTGTTTCATACTCTCATCTTTACGCATTAACTGAAAATTTATCAAGACACATTAATACAGTCTACTTAAAGTCTTATTCATGAATTGCCGTCGAACAAAAAAACCCTTATTAATCAAAAAGATTTGAGTTTTCTTCTTTTTAACAGATCTGACTTTCATTTTGTCAATAAAGTAAAACTAATTTCTCCCAAAAAAAATAATAATAATAAATAAGTAATTAATTTTTACTATTATCTATACTTATTTTTTTTGTTTTGACTTTTTAATATTTCAAATAAACAGCTGATCATTAAGACATCCTAAACTTAAAATATTTTTTAACGTTCATATATTTTTTTACATATTGGTATATCATTGGTGCACTTATTTTTGTTTCTTTCATTTTTATTAAACACCAATACTAGGTCACTTACATCCTCGTCTGACCTCCTTTTTGTTTCATCCAGGTCATAATGACATTGTGCCAGCGTGTCCTGAAGACGCTTGATGGCTTCCATTTGTCTCTCAACCTATAACAGGGTTGAAAATAGTGAGTGACTTTTCAAACCTACTTTAAAATCTTCATAGAGGAAATTATAACAAATTTGCCACTAAAGAAATAAAAATGTGTGTGTATCAACTTTCTCAGTCAAAAATATCAATTCGAAACATGGCACAACAAGAAATTGGCTTACTGATGCCCCTTAACTCACAGAGTACCAGCAAATACTTGAAGTATTTTATGGAGTGCCTTGGCAGGAACTCCTTAAAATACTTCAAGTATTTGCTGAATTGGAAAGATAATGTTCCTCCAATACTAAGTTGATTGATTGATTGGCGACTTTACGATCCAGACCTAATTATGAAAGCATGACGGAAAGCTGGACACATATTGGCCTTAGCCGGAGTGCATGTGGTGAATGAAACGACAACACTTTCACTTCGTTTTAACCAAAAACTAGCTATTAATTCACTTATATGAATAAAGTGTGGACCACAGGTACCCATGCCGTAGGCTACTTTCAGGTATTAATTGATTGGTGTTTTACACCACATTTAACGGTATTTCGGCTGTGCTGTGTTGTGAAAGGATAGGTTCCCTTTGATCACCTTGTGGACAGGCACCATATTGTTTATTGTTTATTTCCCGATGTTAGATCAACAGGACTGTTAGTCTCAATTACAGATCATTGGCCAGCTTTATTGTGGTAGGAAAAACCCATGACCTTCTGCTGGTAGCACATGATGACAAGCCTGTTTGTTTGTTTATACATAGTGATGGCACAAACTATTTATTATGAAATGGATGCTGTGCTACTAGCCAATTTCCACTAACAGCCACAAGATTGTCCAAGAAAAGAAATAGGAAGAAGAAAATGAAGAAATCTTTGAATTATTTTACCTCTGTATTTTTTTCAGAGTTCTTTGACTTGAGTCTGTTTAACTCTGACAGGGCTGTGCTCAGCAGGTCATCCTTCTGGGCCAACTACAACATTAGATATATCACCAATTATAATTTGTTTGATTGATACATGTCTGTCCATCTGTTTTACGCCATAATTAGTTAACGGGTATATCTAGAAAAACAATAATTAAATATGCTAACAATGATGTTCCATGTTTTACTGAGAAAAAAAAGTCCATCAGCAATACTTATTTCTGTATTTGTTGATAGCTTGATTTGGGTTTATGTTTTACTTAAGGTTATTTCGCTCATATGGTGGCATGCCAGTCCAATAGGTGAAGGAGCCCACCCTTAACAACATTGGTGAACGGTGATTTGTGGTTAACCTCATGCTCAAGAGTATTTCACATACATGTATATCACAGCAGTGTATTCCAACAGTAAGTATAAAACCTAAAACAACCATTTAATGAGAAATCACTTAACGTATAAACTCTGCTGGAAAGATAATGTTCATCATGTATGACAGAATGCTTGATTGATAAATGATTGGTTTTTAACGCTTAGCTCAAGAGTATTTGACTTATATCACAGCGGTGTATTCTAACAGTAGACAACGACTCTAACACAATCATAAAATGTGAAGTTTTTTTTAAAATGTGTCATTGCTGTTGCCAAAGATAATATTCCTGAAGTGCTAAGTATGGCAGCATGAATATAATCTGAAAACAAACTGCCCTTAGCCAGACATGCCAGAGGGCATAATAATCTGAATTCAACATTCAGCCCTTTGCCATGTGGGCCAGAGGGGGCTTGTGAAAAATGAGCGTGAGAACTCGGAAGTAGAAATATTTTACCTTATTAAGATTGTCTTTTTGCTGTTGCTGTATGAAATCTACATCAGCTTTTAACTGCACAATAACCTCTTCTTTGTTTATCAACTGAAAGAACAACAAAAAAATTATAATTCCTGGGCAGAATTGTCACCTTTTTCAGTATAATTTGAAAGCTAGGTAAGGACAGGTAACTTGAAGACCTCTGGTACTTTACTAAATGACCTAGTGGGAAACACAGAATTACTGGTTTTAGGGTGTATGTTTTAGGGTCGTGATTGTTGCAGTTATCCTTGTACCGGCTAAAATGGAAGAAAACCCAGTCGGATTACTGATCAATCTGTTCTGTTGTTGTTGTAACCCTTTCTGAGCACCAAGTTGACGACTTCTTTGAGAAAAGTCTTAAATCTGAATTTAGTCCTGAGGTTTAATGGCTACAAAACATGTACGCAAGCCAAACTCTCTAGATTGTACCACCCACATTTGTGCAGCGTTTTGAGGATGAACTCAGCTGAGCACAAAATGAACTCAGATTCAGTCAAGGGGGTACAAAATGTTAAGCAGCTGCTTTGAAAGCATGATTGAATGTCACAGTTGAAATGTTTTGCATACTGTAGAGCTCAGTTGATCACAGAGTGTTATCAATTTTTGGGCCATTGACCCACCATCATTATTGAATTACTCCAATAAATCACAACTGATTTAAACACTTGAATAATGCAAAGACATCTTCTTTTGTAAATTCTTTTGACACGAGAAACAAAATCTACCCAGCAGGCTTACATTATTTTGAAGACTGTCATTATGAGCAGTAGCTGTTGTGAGTTCTATATTTAGCACCCTCAATTTGTCCTCCAATCTACTGATCTCATTCAAATGTGTGGAGTTACGTGCCCTTGATTCTTCAAGCTGTTTTTCAAGATCTTGGATAGAAGACTTTCGAAGATCAAGCTGTAAATAAATAAATATTTCAATATCAAGTAAGCATTAAAAGAAGAATATTTTTTTTAAAACAAATAAACAAATAATAATGATAAAGAAATGTTAATAAGAACTAAAGTTCTTTGATTGTTATATATTTAGGCACCACTGCTCTGAAAGTTACATTGTAATCCACTGATAATTGCTTCACAAACAGATAGATTGTTTGCTTATTTTATTGGTGTTTGACGTCGTTCTCAAGACTATTTCACCTATATGACGACTTATTATCAGTTATTAATTTGCATTGCCGGTGAATGGTGGAAAACCGAGAAGAAACCTCATAAAAACAACCTCGAACTCCGCAGCCACCGGAAAACTTTCGTTATATACACAAACATATAGAATTACACCAGAATAATTATTTGACAATGGAGCAGAGACAAACCACTTTCAGTTCAATATTGTTTCATTTGCAAACCAAATATCTGTTAAAAATGTTTTTTTTTTAACGTCAGTTTCTTTCTTATTGATCTATTACCTCACCCCAGTAGATTTTTCTGCTCTTTTAATCAATTATGTTGATATGTAAATTAAATCTAATCAATTATTGTAAATCTTGGATATACAAAGAATACTTACATCAGACTGGGATAAACGGGTCTGGGACACCAAATCTTGAACTTCTCTCTTCATTTGGGAAATCTGTTAAAATCAAGATTTTTTGTATACCAACTGTTTTAGCTACGAAATAGCACAAAGTTTTGTGTGGAAAAATAAACAATGTAACGCTGTAATGTAAATATATTTATTCACGTTTTAAATTTTACAAATCAATAGTACAATATTTTGTGAGGCAGAGATGAGGTATGATCAACACAGTTTTTGTTTTGTGAATTTAAAGAGGAAACTGTATATTAACATGTTTTTTTTTGTTTTTTTTAAAAAGCTTTGTGGAGAATAAAAACAAAGATCACAAATAACTTGTGTCTACCCATCAAATTTCGGGATATTTGTTTAAGAGTTATTTGTTATATTTGCCAAGGAGTGTAGTTAAATACCATTTCTTCCTGTCTGCTATTTTCCTCCAGTAAATTCATCTGTTCAAACTTCAGCCTCTGTATGGTCTCCTCGCGTCTTTTCACCTGAAAAATTAAAACAAAGTTTATAAATATTACAGAACTGACTTCATTGATCAGTGTTTAACGCCGTGCTCAAGGGTATTTCACTCATGACGGCGTTACATTCCAACAGTAGACAGCGACTCTTAACACAACCATAGAATGTGTATTCACTTTAGTGTGTTTGCTGTTGGAAAGATAATGTACCCCCAGTGCTAAGTATGACAGCATGAATATAATCTGGAAACATACTGCCTTAGCCGACGGATATTTTAATGACATCAAATGATGATACCTGCTTAGGAATGGTTATCTATGTTACAGACTGGTTTCTGTTATTCTCCTAAATAACATATCTTTTTCATAACCAAGAATCTGATTGGTCAAGCAGTCAGGCCAATATTGCTTCTTTGTTTTTTTACGCCACACTTAAGGTTATTTCACTCATAATTTAGCATGGGCTAATATTGCAAAACTATTATTAGCCCTTGCACACGTCTCATACAAACCCAACAATAATTAGCCATAGAAATAATTCTTTTCTAACAACTTTGTTGTGACTGTATGATTGGCGTTCTAAAGGCTTGCGCATATATATATTTCACTTATATTAAAGTTGTGGCTTCCATCAGCAAACAGACAATAAATAAACTAAAGAAATTAAAAAAAATGTTATTTATATTTTTTAACTTTTTAAATTAGAACGGGTTTGTCCAGTGTTACTAAACGCAAGAATGTAAGATCTAAAAATACTGTCCTCAGCTAGCGGATTTAACTTTGAGGAGATGATGATAAGTAATGGGGAACGTACCTCTCCGCTAAGCACATCTTGTTCACTCTGGGCACTGAGAGCAAATGCTTGAACCCTCGCCTCCAATCGTCCATTCTCCTCTACGGAGTCACGGTACATCTGTTTGGCCGATGACAAATCCGACTCCATTTGCTGGATAGTAATCTCACGCCGGGATAACTGTTGTAAACATAAACAAAAATTGTAAGCATTAAACAATGAAACTGTAGCATTGACACGGTCTTCTGAATAGATCAATCTGTACAGAATTCCCTTTAAAACTGACAAACATTTGGGTGATAATGGTTTAATTGATTGATTGATTCATGTTTAACGCCATGCTCAAGGGTATTTCACTTATATGACTGGGCTGTATTCCAACTGTAGACCGCAACTTAAACACAGCCATTAAATGTGTAGTCACTTTAGTGTTATCACCGTTGGGTAGATAGATGTTCCTCCAGTGCTACGTATGACAGGCTTAGCTAAATATAATCTGGAAACATACTGTCCTTAGCCAAAGAATGGATACGGTTGTGTAATTTATTTACACTGTAAATTAAACTTTCAATAATATATATTCAGTGTATGTAGAAGTGCTCATGATTTACAAGGTCCATATATACATGGAGCACGTTTGTTTGTTTGATTGGGGTTTAACGCTATAGAAATGGCGCAAGTGATTTTTTTTTTTATAAATAAACAGCATACTAGTATCGCTGTCTGCATATTTTGACACATTTTATAAGCATACTACGTGCACATGATTTATTGGTGTTTAACCCATGGTGTTAGCCAGAGAGGTGTTTCAGTGTCCTTGAGACACCCTGGAATCCATTTGAGACACCCTATTTCAGTCAAATTTAACATGGGAGAGATAGGAAAAATGTCAAATGAGACACCCTGTTTCTTTGAAAATAGGGATTTGAGACACCCTGTTTTTGATTTCTGACTAACACTATGGTTTAACCCCATGTCCAAGGGTATGCCGCATTAATAACGACAGTGAATTCCAGCAGGAGGCATGCAGCGATTCAACGCAACCAAATAATGTGAAGTTACTTAAAGTGTTAACTCTGTTGGGAAAGATAATGTTTATACAGTGTTAACTATGACGAATTTACTTTGCAGGTGTATTGTGAAAAACCTCGTAAAAGAAAACCTGCGAACTCTGAAGCCACCTGAAAACTTCCCTTATATACCTAAGGTTCACAGTGGGATCGAACCGTGTTAACTATGACAGAGCGAATGCCAGCTCAAACCAAAGTTCAAACTGTCCTTAGCCCTAAGCTGATTAGTTATCCATGCTGAAACTAAAATATGGTTCAAAGAAAAGACAAAATTTAAACACAAAATTTTAATACTTCCAAACAATAACACCGTCATTAGATCATTTTCAACAATTTAGATAGAATTTAAACAAATTACAATTTTTTTTTTTCAGCTAAGAAAGATAACAGGAAATAACAACAGAAATTGAAGGGTTCGGTGTTTGCAAAACCACTTACATTAGCAGGGGTGCTTACATGTACATCCTTGAGCGAGCCCACTGAGGTATTATGAGCTGAAAACTGACTAAGTGAACCCGGTTCAAATAACGGGCGGGAGTATCTTCTTTGCGAGGTCTTCTTTAATAATGGAGTACTTGGCCCAGTGTTCATAAACTTTTCTAGTAAATTCATTGCCATTTTGATAATTGCTGAGTTCACTTCAGCAATAAACAAATCAAGGGCAAACAAAACGTTCCAAGTAAATGAAAATCTCACAACAAAATTCAATTAAGGCCTTCTTTTTCAAAACAGTCACTAATCACACTTAAATTCTGATAGAGCCTGTTGGTTATGAAAACAATGCAATTCTTCGGTGGAGATTTCTAATTCCAAATTTAGCACTAATTAGACAAAGCACTTTAAGTCCGTACAACAACAACATTAAATGTACTTCACAATCACTGAGTGTCCAGAAACTAACACCAGAATATGTCTAGTTGACAATCTTATCCTACATGTAAATAGAAATCCACAGAATTTGAAAGATAGCACAAGGTGTTTAGATACTGTCAGATGTAGGAGACTGGGTTCGTCATCATCTACAGTTGTCTTATCGTAAAGCCTATCTTCAAATCAGTAATTTTAGTAGCACACATACACAATATACAAGGGTATATTTTAGTTTCTGTGACTGAGATGTGTTCACAACCCAAGCTAACCACTGACTAAAAACAGCAGAAGAGCAATACACCCAAAGACCAGTAAAACACAGTGAACAATAGATTCAAGAACAATAGACTGGAGAACAATGCCCTCATGACTGTTCATGGGGTCACAATGCATTGTTACATAAGAGCATTTCAATTTATGCTATAACTGTACAGTACTGGTAATTCTCTGTGTGTTGCATCTTAAAGTGGCTTTTAGAAGTAGGAAGTTATATTAATACTGAAACACTTTTTTTTATGGATGTACAACTTCTATATTAACTTTGTGGCAGCTTTTCGGTGTGGGTTCTTTCACTGTTCTCAAGTCAAAGGATAACAAATTCAAACTTGTTGTTAAAAAGATACAGTGGATATTTGTAATGCCAAGTGTTGCTGTGCTCCACAGACCATTAATATCGAAGATGATCCCACCTTATTCAGTCATATTATATTGACAAGCCAAACAGATATCGTTTTGTTCTTTGTTAGAAAAAAAAAACTTCTAGGAATATAAACTTGCATAGAGATTTCGTTTCAAATTTTTCAAAGAAATTAAAAATCAAAAAGACCAGACTAAATAAGTTCTCCTGTCCTGAAAATGTGACATAGGCACAGTACTTACATCATCAAAAGTTCTTTTCCTGTCAATTTCAGAATTGTGCAGATCGAGTTCCATTTTCTTGAGTAGATTTTCCCGCCTCACAACAGTGGCTTGTAACGCAACTAAATCCTCCTGAAGTCGCAGAATACGATCCTCTCTGGAACCCAACTAATAAAAACAACAAATTCTATTTGAATTCCGTTTTTTTATAAGTATATAAAATTTTAAGTACAGAAGTAGCCGGTGTGGTTGGGTTGGTGCTTCAAGTGCCCTGGTGCAGTCTGAGCTAAACGGCATTGGGACACTGATTTGTTGTGGCGTCCTGTTAGTGTCTTGTGTCTCACCCACTGGACAGGCACACCATTAAATGTCTGACATAATCTTAAGCCGGTTGTACTACCCCACTCAAACAAATATAGAAATAAGTTTCGTTAATGTTGGATTCTTAATCTCAATTTTTTTTAAATTATACAACTTTGTGACCATATTTAATTATTATTTTTATTGATATACCCCTAGCTTAACCCTTTATCTTAGTCAGTCAATCATTCATTTGTCCAAAATTGAGTTTACATCTACACATGTGGTTTAAACCACGAATATCTTGTTTAATTAAGCGGCATTAAGAAGCTGGGCACAAAACAAAAACGTGATTAAGATGGATTCTCAACTTCTGGGTTTACAGATAAAGCGTTGTTTCGACCTAGATTCCAAGACCATTTGCAGTTCTTGTCATGTTTTTGTTATTTTAAAGCACTCTATAACAATGTACAATATTGGGTATATTTTTTTGATGGGTATATTTTTTTTGATGGGTATTTCTGAGGCAGATTTCTGAACCTTCACATACCTGTCCGCTGCTCTGTGCCAGTTTTTCCTGTAACACATTTATCTCCCCTTTCAGGCAAGAGAGATCTTCTTTCTTATCAGACAGTTCAGTTTTGTATAGCGTCTCCTGCTGACTCAAGGAGAAGTTTTTCTCCTGAATTTCAGTCTGCAATCGCTCAATCTACAGCAGTTAATTTAACAACATAGAATTAGACCAATATTTTATGACAGATTCCATAACTAGTTTACATTTTATAGACTTTTGCTGCAAAGCAGGTTGAAATTAGCAAATTAGAGGGAAAAAAGTTTAAGGTTCTATTCGGTTCAGTCAGGGGACTCTCCCAAAATCCCAATACAATACAGGGCTGTGAATGTCCAATAGATCTTATAACAAATTTAAGCAGTTAAAGATATAGATGCTACTAATTAAAAACAACCATATTTTGCATCATTTTCCACAGAGTTTGATTCAACTGGTTTTAACAAAACTAATCTTAAAACTCCTATGGATTTTTCTGTCTGTACTTACGTCCCTGGTCTGTGTTTGATGTCTGACATTGATCATCTCGATTTCCTTATCTCGCTCTTCAACTTTGCTCTGGAGATCTTGCGACTACATTGTACAATAATACAGAACTTAAAGTCATGTTTTTGTTAACGAAAAAACAGATACACTTTATGCAAAATCACAAAAAGGGAAACATCATATGATTTTTACGCTCCATGCGCATAGTTTTTGTTTAACAAACTGGAAACATACTTCCCCTAGGACAAAATACAGTGTCCTTTGATTTTTTTTTTTTTAAAAAGAATTAAGGACAAGAAAGTACATTGATATTTAGTATGAGAAATATAGCAATTTCCAGACGACAGCTGAACATTGATGTACAATGCAGACATTAGGACAGTTTATGGAATTATATTTTAGAAATAAATCATTCAATTTTTTTTTTAGCATTCTTGTCATTTTGTACATTTAAGTCCTTCTAACGGACACAGTGAGACCATGTTTAGAACCCTGATAGCTACTGATCTAGGCTATATTTGACAGTGTGTTTACACTGTTACCTAGCAGCACCATGAGTCAATGTAAGAAATATCAGCATCCCTGCAAACGGGGAATGCAAGACAGTCACAGGCAAACAGATTTAATTGTTATGTCCCTTAGTTCAGAGAGAACTGGAGCACATGAAAGACTCACAAACTTTGACCAGACATTTTAAATAGCTATATACATGTTTGCTCCAGAACTTAGTAAATGATAAAGTTAAGCTAAATTAGTTGCTATAACAAGACCTGGGGCCGAGGTTATAAAAGTCCTTGAGTCTACTCAAGGACTGATTCTGTGCTCAACTGAGTCGACTCCGTAATCATGTTCTAAA
>JAVFBZ010176869.1:0-14121 GCA_032466195.1 Katharina tunicata | reverse complement strand
CAATAAGGTGGTACAAATCATATGGTGTATATCAACCACAATAAGGTGGTACAAATCATATGGTGTATATCAACCACAATAAGGTGGTACAAATCATATGGTGTATATCAACCACAATAAGGTGGTACATTTTCATTTGATAAATCATTTTTTTATAAAATAATAAATAGTCAAAAAAGAAAAAAGGTTGTTCTACGGGAGGGTGTTAACATGATCAGATACACGTGGCTGTTCCTGTCAATCTTCATTCAATTGTTTCTTTGTTTGGGGTTTTGCGATGCACTCAAGGTTATTTCACTTGTATGACTGCATGCCAGCTTATTCGATGGACACCACCGTAAACACTGCAGGCAACATGCAAGACAGGACAAAACAGGACACCACAACAAATCGTACCTGAGCCCCTTAGCGCAGAGAGCACCAGGAGATAGGTGGCTCCATAACAACAACCTTCAATCTTCATCTGAAGTTGTGTGACAACTGCCTAATGTAAAACAGCTCTACTCCTTATGGATATTCAACAGGTTATATCATGGATGTTTCTTACAGTACCTCATGTTTGCTTAAATATAACACTTGGTAATCATTATATTGATGTAACATAATTATAGCAGAAAGAAAAAAAATGTACATGGTTGGTCAGGCCTGTTGTACTCCGTGGCAAGATGACACTTGTATTAACAACACCGCTCAGGTGATTTTGTTTGTTTACTCATCAGTATCTTATACAATGAACAACCGTCATCATACTGTTTTTGCTGTTGTAAAATAACTGGACAATATTTACAGCCATTTGAATTATAACATTGTATTAGTTGACTAAAGTTAATGTGAGCGGCAAAATCCAACAGACATAATAGCATTCTAAAATCTATTAATAGACCAAGAAGGGGAGTAACTCTTGTTCATGAAATTATTTTATTTTGTTTTTATTTACTTGACTCTAAACAAGACAAGGTTATGCGTAAATAATCTGTGGTGAAATGTCAGGATAGGGTAAATATGCCGACTATATGATGAACTTAATGGGTGTGTTTGGGGTTCACACATCCCTGTAGAGGGGCCCTTTTAGATGTTATGTCTCCCAGCTTCGGTAATTGAGCCTTCAATGACAACATAAAGAATATAAAACTATCTTGTCGCAACCACGGCAAAATAACACGGACATGTTTTTCCATATTTGCCCAATTTGTTAGTTCCCCAGATTACAGGTGTGCTTAGAGCTAACTGGCACCGTGAGTTTAATCTGGCCTAAGTCCTACATACACTATCTAAAGTTTTTATAATATCCCAATGAACTTCTCTGGACTTAAAGTAGTTATCTCGTTCATGTTGAACAAAGATAAAATTAAACACAGAGTTTTAAAATATGCGGCCGTACTGGAAAAGTCTGATTAGATTTGGTGTATGTCACAGCTGCAGCATGACAAACAAACAAATAGGATGTGATGTGACATAAACAGATAACGGTGTCATCTGGCTTTGCAGACATGTCGCTTTGTTTACCAGTCAGGTATTTTAATTGCATGATAACCCCAGTAGAGAGAAAAGAGTTTAATTAAAAATAGGCATTGATCTAATTTTTTTTTACACACTTGGGCAGATTACATAAGCACAAATTGACACAACCACAAAAAGAAACAAAAATGATTGTAAATGTTTTGCAAATGTTTCGTTCTAGTATGTCTTGTTAATACTTGTTTATTAAAACTAAATGGAAGGAATTTGCCATCAACTAAATTCAACAGTGAACAAAACTATTGCTCCAATAAAATGTTTTGTTCTGTGACTTTTAAAGCGTTCATTTCGTATAGCTAATCATAACCTGGAAAATAAATGGTCTAAATATACATGCAGCCACTAACAATATATTCTTTCCTGTTATTTCAAGTTCCATATTTAAATTTTATTATAGTATTTAAAGCCACACTTACCCCTAAAAAATTAGGTATTTCCTGTTATCAATGAATCACATGATAAATAGATATTTAAATGATATTTTTCTCAAGAAGAAAAGGTTAAAGGCTTTTTTGGTAATTTCACCCCCAGCTTTGTTCAGTGGACGTTTAAATACAACCAAACAACTGACAAACTTAGCAATACAACTGGTCCCCAACCATAGAAGAAATATTGAAAGTATGGCCAATCAATACACTGTTTGTCATCTCTCATAAATATTGTAGAATACGTAATGCAAAGACATTGGTATGTTGAATTTGGTGGATTGCAATCAGATTTGGTTAGTTTGAGGATTAGCTGTTCATTTGTTTTCAAGTTATTGTGTACACAAACATACAGATCTGAATATCGTAAAATACTCAATGGCATCCATATTGGTATGCGGAATTTGGTGGTATGCAGAATTTGGTGGAATGCAATCTCATTCATGGTCTGAGCTACAGGAAGCTACATTTTAAGATTGAAGATAACCTGATAATGTATTATCCAGTTATCATGTTCACAACAAATACATAGATGAATATTGTAAAATACTCAATGGCGGCCATATTGGTATGCGAAATTTGGGGGAATGCAATTTCATTCATGGTCTGAGCTACAGGAAGCTACATTTGAAGATTGAAGATAACCTGATAATTTATTATCCAGTTATCATGTTCACAACAAATACATAGATGAATATTCTAAAATATTCAATGACGGCCATATTGGTATGAGAATTTGGTGGAATTTAATCAAATTCTTCTTTTTAACCGGAAGAAGCTACAAACTATGTTTTAAGTTAACCTGTTAATTTGTTTTCAAGTTATTATGTTCACAAAACATACAGGTCTGAATATTGTGAAAAACGCAATGGCATCCATATAGGCATGCTGAATTATGTGGAAACAAAGTCTCATTTCACAATATTATTGTTATGGACGCATTGATTAGAAGGACGAACAGTAGCATTTTCAAGTCCCTCTCCGACTAACAAGGCTGCCTGGCTGGGGACAAAAACTACAAATTTTGTCTGTTTTTTTAAAATGAGGATGTGTCAATGTGCTTTCACATCTGGGCCACCATTAGAGGTACCGTCGTTACTCCAAGCAAATGCTGCTTAGCTCCGTCCCTTACAAGCTTATAAGATTATTCATCACGGAGGGCTACATAGGGCCTTCAAGAAAAAACTAGAATTTGTTGGAAAACCCTAATTTAGTGTGCACATGTGAATTTAACATTTACATTTACATTCACTTCAGAATCAAGTTTTGCCAGCAAGTTTGTATAGAGAGCGATGAAACGCTTAGTTATGTATGGGTTGAAATGGATCAAAATATAACCTTTAGGTCAAAGAGGTTTTATTTCATTGACAATACATTTTTTGTAACTGACAATATTTTACTGTGCTAATTCACCAATTTCATATTATTTGTTTTCTTTGGGATATAACAATTCTATTTGACCTTACCTCAGCCTTCATTGCCATAAATTATTTGATCTGTGTATTAATCAACCTGTATATAAAATTAAAGTGCTGACATAAATTGATCTTCAGACCAATAGAATAAGATACTGTTATCTGCAAACATTTATCAATTCCCATATCAGATAATGTAGGAGATGATCCAATATACATGTGCATACAAGTGTTAGTGTTTTATGGTTGTTACTGGTATAACCAGCCTTCTGGATTAAGAGTATGAGGGGATATCAGTATGAATTGATCATATATGTGATGATTAATGAAGCACCACTGCAAGATCGCAACAGTTCTCAGATTTTGTCAGGTAATCATTAATTAGTACAGAAGTAATTAGTTAGCAGGCAGTTAGTTTGGCAGTTCAGCCATTAAATGAAGTTTGTATTAATATTACATTATAAATGATTTTGATGTATTGTCCCTAAGTGCACATTTATGTATATGAAAAAAGTGAAGTAAAGGCAAATGCAGGTGATTGATTATCAGAAATATTTTATAGGACCCAATTTTTAGGAAAGAAACTCCATTAAAAGCATCAATTCTGGGTAATTAAGAGTTATTTAAAATGTGTGTCAGCTGGCACTAAGTGAGGCATCGTGAAGAGGGAATCAAACTCTACTTTACTTGCATAATGGTCATGGAACCCTGGTGCAGGCAAGGACACTTTTCTGTATACACATTTATAATATATACCTACATACATGTATATTTACATTTTACAAATCATATGGTGTCAAAAATAAAACAGTTGATTTATTGATTGTGGTTTATAAATGTAGAAACTTATCTTTATACACAGTATTTTATATGGAACAAATTTCAATTCAGGATAGAAACTAAAGAGAAAGGAAAATAACACATCTTAAACTTTGCCAGGACATAGTATAATTTACTATGACATCTTACATGGGAGATTTTAAATTGTAACACAACGCGTACTGTTAAACCCAGACTTTATTATTATTTTCAGAAAAGGGAAAGAAACTAGAAATTACATAATACAATTTTTTGCAAAAAGCCAATTGTAAGAGAAAAGGCTCACTTATGGCAATTTTCCCTTGAGTTTTCTTCACATATAAATAAGTTCAAACCAGTTTGAAGTTTTCACAGTAGCAGCTTGTTATTTAAATCATGACTTTAATTGATTATCTTTAGATGACATGCTGGATGTGACAATCCCTTCCATTTTGTGTCAAACATAATCTGTGTTCTCAATACTGAAGCAGCACACCTTTAGGACTGAAGGTAAACACTTTCGATTATAATAATCACAATACAGTCATAACCTTACCTAGATAAATAGATAAATAGATTTTATATATATATGCAGAGAAAGAAGCCTGCACGCCTCTATTGGGGGTCTTACTGGAGTGGTATAATGGAGACATGCATTTTGAGAGAAACAAGGACATGAATTATACTGCCCCAGACAGTATTCTCATTCAAGTATGAAAAGCTTCATGAGATTGTTGTCACACCTCAAAAACATCAACCTGTTATCTTAAGAAGCATCAGTTTAACTGTGAATAGGATTGTCATTGCATTCACTGTATCATGTTTTTGACAACCTAATATGAAATATAAATAACTATTAAAAATAATAGAGAGAATCATAGTATTAGCCAGAAATCAAAAACAGGGTGTCTCAAATCACTATTTTCAGAGAACAGGGTGTCTCGTATGACATTTTCCCTGTCTTTCTCATGTTAAATTTGACTGAATTAGAATGTCTCAAAGACACCCCTCTGGATAACACTATGGAATTTACTATAACATCTTACATGTGAGATGTTAAATTGTAACACAATGCATACTGTTTAAACCAGACTTTATTATAATTTTCAGAAAAGGAAAAGAAACTAGAAATTACGTCTACAATTTCACACACTCTACTTCTCACAAGACAACCTAAAATGGCCGACCATGTTAAGATGTTAAGATCCTGCTGGAAAATAATAACAATCTGTAAAAACAATAATTTTGTTTCCTTACTATAAATATTATTGATACATGACTATCTTTAAACTTCTGTTGATTATTTAATACACCAAAAAATACATAATGCACATGTTTATATAAGCCGCAGTTACAGGGCCAAAAATTGGTGGGTCTGAGCCGGCTCTGATTCCGATAAGATATGTGTTTGCGTTTACACGGGCAGAAAAAGTTGGACTAAATCTGATCCCAATCAGAATAGTCCGCCTTTTTGGACCCACCAAATTTGACAGGTAAACAATAATCCGCATCAGTTTAGTTTGCCTACAGGTAGCGTTCTTGGAATGCGGTGACATTTTCTTGGAATGCCATGACGTTTTTGCATTGTGTAGCCGCTCGCTCAAGTTAGCTGGCAGTGTGCAAAGATTCCCTCGACGCTTGCTGGCAGGGCTGTCAAATGTGCTGTGTAACCGCAAAACGCCATTAATTGGCGAACTTAAGAAAGCCTGCGCTGATGTGGACCGGAGCTGGCTCAGAATAGTTCACCTGTTTCATGCCCGTGTAACCGCGGCTATATAATAAACTTTTCTCTGAGGATTTATCTATAACATAAGATGATGTATTGGCTTCAATTAGTCGATATCCCTGTACCAGTGTGATAATTCTTAACAAAAATATATATATGATAATTTGGACAAGTGTACCTTTTGTTGTGTATTGAAGATGTACACATTATTTTGTTTCAGTATGACCATTGTACATGTAGGTAAAGACTCAGGACAAACATATTTTTTTTGTTTCTTTTGTTTGTACAGAATGGCAACTAACTTACAAGTAACTACATCTGGTGTTATTTTGAAAAATAAAATGTGCTTAATTTTGTAAATGAAAAATTTGTCAGCAGCTTGTAGTTTGCAACGTTGTAGTTTTGTCAACGTTTTATGATTTATTCTATGCCATGTGGACTTTTTTAAATGATTAGGAGCCAGCTTGCTAGAATCAATAAGGCCATTTATAACAAAAAGTGTGTTGCTGTAACAGGTCTCTAAAATGTCAAGTTAAGGGGGGTTCTTTATTTCTCTTGTAACACCACACACATTTTATGTAAAGAAATCTCACCCTGAACATGAATTTAGGTTCACGAAATTCAGTAGTATTTGAAAATTGTTTAAGACTTGCAGTGGTTGATATATACAAAGTATGAATTTACAGTTAGTTAGATATCAGTATATATACAGACATTTTATCAACGGAAAAAAGTATATTTCTTTTCACAGAAAAGTTGAATTTCGGTAGGGTTAGGGCAAACACAGATAATATTATGAAGTTTATATGAACGGCCTAAACATTCTGAATTGAATTGAAAACAAAGCTCCACTTGATTTACTTTTAAACCTGACCTTAACACCGAGAAGGAACAGATTTTGCATTGACCAATGAATTGAATAAAGCCACTGCCAGAGATGTAAATATTGAATGTGCTGTAAAAAGTTAACTATTTAAGGATATTTATCCTCGTAAAATTCACCTGCAAATTCCACAGCAACCAGAAAACTTTCCTTATATATACCCCAACCCCAGGTTCACAGTAGGAATCAAACCTATTCAGCTAGGGTCCATTGGAGGGAGCTTAGCATTCCTGGCACTCCAGATAACTAAATTGTATGATATACAATATATCTTTTTCATTCAATATGTGAATAATTGCATTAAGTTACTAAAATACTACTAAAATCATATTTTTTCTACTAAAAGCAGCAAGTCCAGACTAAGATATATTTACTTAAGTGGGTCAGTGGGAAGGTCAGGTAAGATTCTAACAGCTTTAGGTGCGAGAGTCAACAGATCATCTGTGTTCATCATCTTCACAGTTTACCTGTGTTAAGTAAGCTTACTTCTAGCTGTGGCATGCCTTTCTTTAGTCCTTTAGTTTATAAATCTAAATGAAATGCTATTTTTGTCCTAATCAGAGGCATGTGTGTCAATTTGATCAAAGCATGAATTCATAAAAGCATATTCATTTCTATAAATACACACAACTGTATTAACTGAACAGGTTTATTTATTTGAGTTATTTCTACATACCAACTTTATTAATATAGTATACATGGAATCTGGTAACTAAATATATAAAATTCTGTAATTCTGTAATTATATTACAGAATTACAGAAAAATTAAATTTTGTAATTACCACGATAGATCCAAAATGTCTGTTTTAGTAAATGATACCAAGGGAATTTATTTCATATTCTTGAACCATTTTATAAACAAATTGAGCTAATTAGTATTTTTTTAAAAATACAGACAATTAAATATTCTGTGACTCAGTATACAGTATATATATGCTTTGTTAATTTAATGATACATGCTTAAAAAAAGAATTATTGAATATAACAATCAATTATAAACACATCTATAATGGTAAGTTGTAGACAATTTATTCCTGGTGTCAAATGAAAGTACTTTAATGCCTATTCAGTTTGAGTCTTGGACCAAATAAATGATATTTTGATGATCTACAATATTTGGCAATAAGTAACAAAATTACACAAACATTATTTACATGTGGCTTACCAATTGATTCTCCAATCATAAATGCAAAACAGAGCGCACAAACAATTATAAGTTGATTTCTGGCAACTTTATCAGGTTCAGCTTGTTTATCCCCATGGCAGTGAAAAGGCACACGAGTTGACCTGTTGTCTAACCCATTTCTATCCCCGTTAATACATGTAACTACAGTCTGAGTGTCATCATGGTGCAAATGATTAACATCATAAACTGAGTGTGGTGTTCTGTGGTTAATAGCCTGTCCATTTGCAGTCACATCTTGGTTTAAAATCACTTCAGTTGAGTTAATTGTAGAATGGTCATTTGAATCATCATCGCTATTCAGCAGGGGGAAAGTTAGCATCTCTTCACTTGTGTTCATGTGGTCACACTCTGACTGACGAAAAAGTCCATTTCTCTGCATTGTGTCAGACGCATTCATTTAAGACTCGTTTCTTACTAAAGGTTATCAAGCTAAAAGCTGCCGAATTAATCCGATTCACTGCATTTAAATTTATCTAACGCATATCGATTTCCAGCTAGGCGTTTCACGGCCCCCTGTCAAAGCCCTACACTCTCACAGGCGTTGTTGTTGTTGTAGAGGAAACTTTTCAGATGTTTCCTTGCTCAAAACAGCCAGTTTCCGTACACCCAGCTGACAGAACTTTGGCAAAACTAACATCATTCCAATGTTTCGCAATAAATGAAAAAAAAAACAAACTTGCCAAACACGGTTAACTATTCCGACACGCTTCGACCCTTAACTCACTCGCATTCAGTTGTTTTGGAGTCGGCCATGTTCCACGTCACGTGACAAAAATACGTCGTATTTGACATAAATAACAAAACAAACTTAGCAAATATACTGATATTAGTTTCAATAAATAATCCGTCTATGATCTAATTATTTAAGGTTCAACATTACAGATTGTATAAATCATACATCATACCACGAGACAAATATAGCACGGTATTTTCTTTATTTTTGGGACGTCGAGTAGGCCCTACCCTAGCTACTGCATGACAAAAGTTGGAGTTTAATTTCAAGATTTGTACACGCTATTCATGTCTGATGTTTACACTTGTTTTTCCAATAAATCACACGAAAATATAGTTCGTGTTTTTTTGCAACTGAAATATATAGGCCACTTTTGGCCCACTTCCAATTTTGTTTTTGCTTCCTTTTGAAATAATATTATATGTGCACAGTTGGACGGCCGACATCTATCGACTATATGCCTACCGATATATATATAACTCAATTTGTTATTTGAAATTACGCCGGAAACTCTCATCTCCCCCAAAGAAGTTTCAACCACTATACTGTTTACACTATGAAATGTGAGGTCACTTAGGTGTTATAGCTCTGTTGGAAAGATAATGCTATCTGTAAAAGAAACATAGCCCGCATCACTAGCACGTATATTAATATACCATGGACGTATAATACCTCCATGTGACTACTAATTATTGTGAATCAGCAGATTCGAGATGTTAACTATAATCACTCCGACTTATTGTAGTTAAAAGAACTGAAAGATTGATTAAATTGAGCACATATCAAATATTTAAACTAGAAATGTAGCAGCGGTTTTAGAAAGTGTTCACGAACGAAATGATGACAGTGAAGCTGAAGATATTATGGACATGCGCACTATGACTCTTCGGCCCCTTCATCGCCATTTTTGTGCGCACGACACGCATGCTTTCTAGCACACGGCACGATAAATTGTATACAAACCCACATGTCTCTAGTAAAGTTAGTTTGCATGTTGGAGAAAAGTGCCGAGTGAAAATGTTGAAAGGAGTATGGTTTTGATAGGTAAGTATAAGATACATATCTCAGGGATTTCAATTCATTCGCTGCCTGTCTTTGTGAACGACCTTCGTCTCCATTTCCAAGTTACTGTACTTTATAGTGATAGTTGAAGCGCACTGGATTCACCATTTGGGGGAAATAAGCGTCTGCTATTCTGAAAGAACCCCCTTTTTAAAATTCAAAATAGATTGTTACAAGGATCTTAAAGGTAAACATTCGTATTTTCACATTTTGTTGGATTCCAATCCTCGTGGTAAATATTTTTGTGTAAATTGGGATTTTTAAAAAGTAACTAAACGTTGACGTACCGGTATTCTATTTCAAATAGGCCTACGGTATTTGCTTCTAAATTTGAATTGACCTATATGCACCTTTGGCATATACAGAAAAAGGAAGATAACTTTAAGAATTCTTGGTTTTGAAAATCCCTTTTCTTAAATTTCCAATCCCAACATGGTTACGGGTATCATATAACTTAAGAGAGGTTTCACTAGCTAATCTAACTACCAGGAAAACTAATTGAACTACATGTAGATTCCCCTGGTTATAAGGTTTCCAAGTTTATAAAATCTTATTGCTCAAGCAGTGATTACCATATAATATTCTCTTTCATATTTGTAAGTTAAAAAAAAAAAAAGTGGCAAAAAAAAATAGTGCCTTGAGTTGACAGGGATTCGATCCAGGATCGTTTGGGTGACAGTCTAATTTTTTATCCACTAGACTACTTTGACTAACGATGTAAAAAAGAAAAGAAAACATGTTTTACACACTGGACATTTTTCGAAAACTATTAAATCCAATACAAAGTCATAATTTCAAAGCAATGAATAACATATTTTAAAAATATAATAATTACATCTTTAATAGTTTATTATTACATTTACAAGTCTGGATTTTCATAGAACTAGGCCTAAAACTAATCAAAATAATGATGTATGATTAAAAAAGTATGTGTTACTCAACTTTTGAAATACTAACATAATTGCCTTAATTTTTAAAAAAACTTTAGTTGCCTCTATACAGAATTAATTAATTACATGTACAAACCTCTCTGATAATTGCTTCTCTTTTTTGAGTGAAAAGGATTTTTTCAAGCTATAAACCCTTATTTTGGCAGCCTATAAATATTTTGATAATTTCATTATGGCATCAAATGTTATCATAACATTTAATGTAGACATAAACTCGCAGAACAATTCTGCTGATCTGTGGAGGGAATTAGCGGCAAGTTTTTAAACGTATTGAAATAGTGCATATTTTGAACCTTTTTTCTTATTTGAGGCCCCAGACATCTTGTAATATTGATTGGATGCGGAAAAAAGTACATAAGTAGGAGTATTACCTACGTAAAATTTGTTATTGTAACTCACATGGTTTTCTATCACGTAACTTCTGAATATGGCACATTTTGAAACTTTGACCGGAAGTGATGTCATAACCATAAAACTTAGGAACAAAGCAAAAGCATGTACTCTTATTCTCCATAAAAAGCAGCCAAGTATAGTTGGAAGCCTAAAAAGTGTCATTTAAAATCAATGTGACTGCTTAGGGTAACCACAAGAAGTTATCATGCTATTATAAACTTTTTAGTTTTATTTTGTGATGGACAGCGTCTACAGTATTTTTGTTCATTTTTATTTTTTGTGTGTGGTTGATATGAATTTTGAAGAAAATTCAAAATATCGTGGGGATGTATATTAATTGAAAATAGATGAATTGTCAGATAATTGTCAGAATTGTCAGACGCAGCTTTCTCTTATGATTGATAGATCTCAATTTGGGTAATCCATACATATCTTGAGAGAAGTCAGTGACTGCTTATATCAGTTTTGACAATATATAGATATATTGTTTGTTTCTTTGTTTGATTGGTGTTTAACGTCGTACTCAACAGTATTTCACCTATATGACGACTTACTAATCTTAATAATTTGCGTTGCCGGTGTATGGTGGAAAACCAGAAAGAAACCTTGTAAAAACCACCAGAGGAAAAAACTTCCCTTAATATACTTAAGGTCCACAGGGGGGATCGAACCTATTTCGGGTACAGCAAAGGTTCCGTAGTCCAACGCTCAACCAAGGAGCCAAGGCGCGGCCCCCACAATATATAAATAAAACACTCATTTAGCACACACAAAAATAGAATCTGATCACTGCACATGAAGTCTATGTTCATGTTTGTATTCTTTTTAATCATGTAATAGGTAATTTGTTTTGTTCTTGAACATGCATCAGGTAAATATTCAAATTTCCACCAATAAGTTTGACATATTAGAGTATCGGGATAACTCCAAAGAATGACGAACAATTCATGTTAACTGTATATTTCAGTTTAATTGAACCATCTTCACTGCTGAAGATGGTTTAATTAAACTGAAATATACAGTCAACATGAATTGTTCGTCATTCTTTGGAGTTGTCACGATACTCTATTACATGGACATCAGGTAAATGTTTGCTATGTTAAATTGGACTAGTTTTATAAACAATTTAAAGAAAACAATTGTTCAGTCAATTCAGATATATATGTATGATTCCATTGTATTTTAACATTTATGATATAAAAACAGACAACGATTGTTGACTGTATAATATGCTAGTGATTTTTGTTAACTATTTATTTCTATGCACACTGTTATGTATTTCAATTTGTTATTATAATTTTGTTAGGAAGAACCTTTTGACTGTAAAAACATTTGGGAGTTGGAAATCTTTTGAAAATTTAATGTTTTTATTTTCTTCTTTACAGATGTGGATAGCTAAGATGTGTTTGGCTGTAGGTCAAAATGTCTGCTTGGTGTGCGTTTTGGTTGCCATGGTATGTCCTAGTGGAGAGGCCAAGTCAAATTATTTAGAAAAGTCTAGTACTGGGTTGATACCAGACAATTTATACAGTAAACGTTCTGCCAGACTTCCGAAATCAAAAACAGCTAATACATCACTTGAATTGCAGCAGAAATTTCTAGAACAGACACTTTCTGATAATTCAAAATTTTTTATGCACAAACTTTTTCAAAAATATGGAGCCAATGGCCAGATGACATTTGAAGGTTTTGAGCACTTTCTGGAGAATCTGGGCCTTGGAAATATACAAATTAGAGATCACTTTTTGGAGGATCATAATGGTGAGAGTGAGTTTCATGAGTTACACCGGGGAGATCATAATCACCATGGTGTGGATGAATCACATGATGAGTCTCAAGATGATCATTCTTCTCACAAACATGATCATGAGAAAGAAACTAAAAGGAAAAGGGAACAGTTTTCCAAAAAAGTTAAGTCCAATAGTGACTTACCAGGCACTGGATTAAGAAAAAAGCGTAATGCAAATTTTTTCTCAAGCAACCGTCAAAAGAGGCAACAAGATCATAATCATGATGACCATGAATCACATGATCCTGATCACGGGTCACATGGTGACCAGGTTAACCATGAGGATCATGACCACAGTTCTGATCATGGGCATGAGTCTCTTGGTCATGACACACATGGACACAAATCTTCTGATCTTACAACAGATGCAAACCATGATATTGAGACCACAACAGTCCCATTAGCTACTACTCCAAAATTAAAAAAGAACAGACATAAACTGTCCCGCAAACGTCCACGCTTGTCAAGTTCTGCAAGAAAGAAGGATCGAGAAAGAGGAATGGCTAGTAAAAGTAATTCTGAAAGGCAGTTGACACAGTCCCAAAGTTTGTCCAAGACAGTTAGAGTTGGTTGTGCTGAAGGAGATTCAAGTTGTAGTCAACAGGTAATTCATTATCTGATTTTGTTTTCATATAAAATAATTTGAGAAAGAAACGCTTAGCTTTTTAGCCGTCAAGCTTTACAAGTTTCTATATAATATATATCTAGGAGTGGTTGGCTGGAGGTTAATGTTACCCTCATTTCTTCTTCATTTATTGGCGGAACCTTTCAATGTCTATTCATACAGGCAATATATATCAGCATCTCTTTGAGAACGATGTCCGAATAAACATTGAAATGTGTGCCATTAAGTGAAGAAGTTGTAATCCATAAAATTTTATCTTATTATTTATCAGAACATCAACTTCTAAATGCCTCTAAAGCAATAATAATGTTATTTGAACATCTTATATCTTACTAATGCACGGGTGGTTGGGTAGGAGCCTCTTATGCCCTGGAGCTCTTTGAGATAAGGGGCATCAGGAATCTGATTTGTTGTTGTGTCCTGTTTTTCGTTCTGTAAATGTATTATACCCGGTAGTTGCTAGTATCATTTCCTTCACTGAGTGAGCTGACAAACCGTCATATGAGTGATTCAGAGTGAATAAACTTAAGGAGGAATCACCAGGGGTCAAAATGTTCAAAATTTTGAGGTCATCACATTGATGACCTCGGCAAAGTTTGAGGTCATCAAAAGCAATT
>JAVFBZ010176859.1:0-15810 GCA_032466195.1 Katharina tunicata | reverse complement strand
AGACCCCCCACAAACACACACCAACGCTCCTCAAGAGCAGACGATCTGTGACGTCATCCGTGACCTCTGTGACCTCTGTGTGACCTCTGTGACCTCTGTGACCTCACACACACTTCGGCCATCTCCGGCCATCTCCGGCCCAAACTCCCACCTAAACTCTCGCCACTACCCAGCATGCAACGCGAGAGCAGACGATCTTAAACAAAATGGCCGCCAAAAACAAAATGGCCGACCAAAACAAAATGGCCGACAAAAACAAAATGGCCGCCCCCATAACAACAACAACAACAACAACCACGTGACCACAACCCACACCACGCGCATGCGCAACACACCACTTCCGGTCTAGATCCCGTGGAGGTAACAGAGGTAACAATCCGTCCACTCCCCGCCCTCCTCTTCCTTATGGAGCTACAACCCACAAAACCTCTTTTTTCCTATGCGCAGCGTACGCCCCCAATGGACGAAACGCACTCTATATACTACTGGCGTCATTTGTGTTGCCACTGTCGTTAAGGGTGGTTTCCGTCACCAATTGGTCTGCCCCAACGTGATATGAGTGAAATAACCATAAGTACGGCCTTAAACCCCAATCAAACAAAACATGACAAATGTAACAAAATCTATAAAAATAGTCACGAATTGCAACATTTTGGATTTTGTTTTTATTGTTTCTTTCTCTCCAATGGTTTTCTTTCAGGAGCTGTGGGCTTCGATTGTGGCAGTGTGGGTTACAGCATAGAACAGAACATACGTGTTGTCCAAGCTAACTCAGTTGCCCTCCAAGTTGTATCAAAGGCGGAGTGTGTACTGAGATGCGTGGATGAGGGATGCTGTCTGGCTGTCAACTTCAACAGAGTTATCTCCTCTTGTGAATTTCTTGTCCACGAACCGCGACAAGAACAGATAACTACAGATAGCCAGACGGACCATATTTTTCCTCTTGTGAGATTCATAACTTTACGGGCGGTTTTTATTTTTTACAAGTCGCTAATAACGGTTTATTCTATCATAAGTGCATTCTGGTAGAACCTCTGATAACACACAGTCTAGCTGAGAGGGTGTTCGACTTTTAACAAAAATAGTTTATTATAATAGTTATCATTAGTTTTATTGGTAGTAGTAGCAATAGCAGCATTACCTTTTGTAAACATTTCAAATAATGTTAAATAAAATTTCAGAAATATACAACAATATAAATGATAAATATATATATATCTTTATTAAGCTGTTCAAATCTACACCACTGAAATCGTTAATTTAACAAAAAATATATTGAACAAGGCTTGAACAATTATTTTACAAACACATATATTTGACTCTTTGTTGTCATTTACTGTTTTCGTTGTTGTACAGGAATCGACAATCAGCAACTGCGAAGATAAGAAAGCTCCGAGAGGTAAAATCGTTTATATATTTTCATATCACGACCCCAAAACTTTCGCATATAGATCTTCTTCATTTTTGAACAAACTATGAGGAACCGAGAGCCTAATCGGCACAGGCTCTCTGCGTAAGGGAAGTATACGTTTCCAAATTATATTCGTGCTGTCCTAATTAGCACAGGAGGAACATTATCTTTCCGGCAGCGATAACATTTAAGAGACTTAATATTTTTTGGGTAGTCTTCGAGTCACCGTCTACTTTTTTTTGGAATACACCGCTGTGATATAAGTGAAATACCCCTGAGCACGGCGTTAAACAACAATCAATAAATCAATCGCCCTAATCTACACTGCCAATAAAACATAGGATATTTACAGGACGAAAAACAGGACCTCAACAAATCAGCTACCTGATGACCCCTATAACCCGTGGCTTTAATGGGTAACATTCTTCTATTTGGACATGTGTTTTATAAAATAAGATTCCAAACAAGTTAAGAGATGGGACTGTACCTAAATCTGTTTCTGACTTTACAATGTCATTAAACTGGGAGCACTGTTGTGGCTTACTTGATTAAGCATTGGGTTACTGCACCCCATTCAATGTGCCCATCCGTGAGTAGGATGTATAACTCAATTCAAATAAAAAACATGAAAAATAAAAATAAAATACTTTTGTCATCTTCATAATGTCTTAACAGTAATACCAATAATCAAGCTCGCTTTTCATTTTAGGATATCGTGGACTGAAGCCTTTCAACAATTATGATATTACGGGATACGATGTAACATTCCTGTCTAACGTTTCTTTGACCTACTGCATATCGGAGTGCATATCGGATTCCTCCGGATTCTTCTGTCGATCCTTGGATTTCATGTTGTCACATAATAATTGCTATCTGAGTAACTATTCCATGGATGATCCCGGCATCGTTTTGGAGAACAAGATAGATCATCACCATATGGAGAGAAACTGTTTTCCTGGTCAAATATCTTTCCCGGCTCAACCCATGGTCCTGTGAAAGCATTCAGTCCATGATACAAGTGACATTAATTTATTCATAATAATGTATTATGTAGCTCAGATGGTTAGAGTGTTGGCCCTGCTAGCTAGATACCCAAGTTCGAATCCCGGTGGAGGCAAGCAACATTTTCTTTCTCTTCATTTGTACAAAAATATAATTTAGAAACAGTCGTCTAGAAACAGTCCGTCAAGAATTCTTTGGCTATTTTTTGGACTAGGTCACGAAGAGCTGACGCATTTTCGATGTGTCATTTTTGGTTTAAATCAGGGACTGAATTAGGGAATAGTTCGCCTTCAAATATCAGTGTCGTTTTGACTGTTGTTCTTTTAACCTAAACAACAACAGGACGTGAGCAAAAATCCACAACATGCGTGGAGGTATTAAGAGGAGAATCTGTTTTTCTTGTCAAATATTTTTTTCCCGACTTAACCCATGGTCTAATGATGTGGTTAGAAGTGCCATTAATTTGTTTAATGTTTAATTTATAAACTGTGTTGAAAAACTGAACGGTGAAAATTATTTTGCTATTTGTAAAAGGTTAGGAATAGCTGGGGAATATTTACCTCTCGGATTAACGAACGCAGTATTTTGATATATCATTTTTGTCTTTAGCAGGGACTTAATTATTAAATAGTTCACCTTCAATCTCAACGTAAGTTGCATACTGCTCTTTTAAATCTAAATTAAGTTTTACCTACCAATAGTGCATTTTATTTTATTTTTTCACTTATCACTCATTATATATTTTGTGAAGAGTAATCACAATGGCACAGGGATATCGACTAATTAAAGTCCATAAATTACCTCATGTTCTAGATCAATTCTCAGAGAAAAGTTTCTAGATAGACCTGAATCGCGAGTTGTTCTCGATAACCTAAAGGCGCATCTCGAGAAAACGCAATACATGTAACATGTAAATTGTGAAGATAAATATGTGGCGAATATGTCATTGGAATCAACATTTAAAGTATTGTTCACTGTAGCGTACAAACACATTCAAACATATAGAAAACGCCGGCATGGTTATACAAAAGCTTACCACGTCAACGATATTCAAGCCATATTTAACGATAGAGTATGGCTATATACACATGTGTATCACGTGACTTTTCACCTGAGTGGAAATATTATCTCCTGAGTGGATATATTTTCACCGGGGTTAAAATACTTTTTACCCAGGTGATAATATTTCCGCCCTTTTGAAATTACTTTCCAACCAGGTGATAATATTTCCACTCAAGTGATAAGTAAAAAAAAAATCATATAAAGTTTTAAAATTCGCGAAAAGTCGCATTATGGCCACCGTATTTTTACGATTTAATAAAGGTAATTTCGGGCCAATGACTTACTTTTTATTAGTTTTACAGCCCCCTAACAAGTGATTTTTTTTACACAAACCAGAACACAGTGCTTTACTCACAAATGTACATAAATGTTCGTTGAAGAAAGGCCCGGTAATCAAGTTCGAACATAAACTACTGCATTTTGCATGTACAAGAGGGGCTTATAACGCACTGGTTACGTGTCTGAAAATGGGTCAAAATTCTAGCTACTTTAACTTTGACAAATATAATCAAATGTGTTACGTATATCTTTCCTTATTCTAAAACGCACCGTGGCTTGGTTGTGCGTTGGACTGCAGATTCCCCTTCACTGTACCCCGAACAGGTTCAAATGGCCCTGTTGGCCTTATGTATTTAAGGGAAGTTAACCGATGGCTGCAGGGATCGCGGGGATGGTGTTTACGGGATTTTTTCTCCGTTTTCCACCGTACACCACCAACACAAATCGTCATATAAGTGAAATACCCTTGAGTATGATGTTAAAAATCAAACAGACAAATAAATAAAACGATGTACCGCTGGCTAGTTTTCGAGTCTGTTAGATCGCATCTTAATGAGTAAAGCTTCTGGTGACTGCAGCGATCGCTAGACGGTCTTTCCGAGGTGTCCGATCGGTTTTCGACACCGGGACTGAAAAGTTGTCATAGAAGACAAATAACCTAGAATACGACGCTAGGTATTAATCCAACAAACAAACATATACATCTTTAATTATCTTTAATTGTTTGCATACAATTAAAAGAATAAGTTTCTGTAAATTTATATTTTTCCAAATAATTTAGTGTAATTGATTTCCACGAAGATTATGAGTTATGTCTAGGGGAGACCGGGGATGGTAGTCACATTTTTCACTCTTTATTTATTTCTTATTTATAATGGCATTATTTGAAATTCTGTTCCCAAGTAAGTTGAAGTGTAACATCTCGCCTACATATGGATATTTTTTTTATTGATTTAACTTTACTTGAAATATGATATTTTTGTGGTAAAAAAAAGTCGTTCAACTGAGACAACCTTCCCTTTAGCGGGGTTGGTTGTCATAGCATATGGGGTAGGTTGTTACAGAGTATTGGATTGCCTTTTCCACAGAAAACAATATGATACATTATTTTGTTTATATCAATACAAAGGCTCATTGACTAATTTTCATGATCAAAATAAATGTTAAAAAAATATTTACGTTAAAAAAAAAACTATTTTGCCCGAATATCGACATATCTACAAATATGTCTACAGGGCTCATTATCATAGTTTTCAGGAATAAACTGGCTGTTAAAGTAACTAGAACAACATTTAAGTTAAATTAAACTTAAAATATTTTGTTTTTGATTATATCAATATTTTATATTTATAGTTAATATTACTAAATTATTATAAATTGGGTTAACGTAATGATTATACATACTGTAAATAAAAAAATCCTATAGGTATGCTGATATGTAACATGTGACAACCAGCCCCAACTGTGATGTGACAACCAGCCCCAACACGACATTTTGCAAAAATATCGAAGCAACACAGCACATTGCTGTACTGACTGCGTTTGCTATTCTCCCAACCCTGGCCACAAATAGCACTATCCGATACTACAATTACGTCCATCAAAAATTCAATACTTCTAGGAGTTATAACATAAATGATGATATATCAAAATAATACTTACGATATGTAAAAACAAACAAATGTCGAAATTTCTTTTATAAATGATCGTGCGGCCTGGATTCAAGATGGAGGACATCAGTCAACTACCATTCAACAACGTGTGTCATCACTTTTGACTAGCGCCACCTATAGCCCACATTATAGGCACTGTGACAACCAACCCGTGTGACAACCATCCCTGGTCTCCCCTACCGTCAAATAAATCAGTAATGGGTTAGGTCGACAAGCGAAAGAATCCATCCGCCATGATGGATTCAAATTTATCTGCTACAAGAATGTTACCATTGGCTTACCTTTTGGACTTCCTTACGACAGGACGAAAACACCCAAATGACAAAACACTATCAACTGACCCACAAAATGGTTGAAACCGCTGATTGAAAAAGACGTAGCCCATAATGTAAGGAATACAATATAGTAATCATACAAATTTCAACTTCTAACTTATTTGCAGTGGAAATGCTTTCTATATATTGCTACTCTGATTTACTTCGTATATACATTGGTATGGTAGATATATAGCTCAAACAAAATAATAAACAAATAATGATATATTTACAACACCCATAAGAACTTGTATGTCCATGTCAATTATAAGACAAATTTAAAATTAAAAAAGGAAAGTCATGGCACATACATTAATTTTCCCAACCATGGTTAGTCCAAAAGACCAGTAGCTACTTTAAACCATTATCGACATTGTGTATAACGTAAAGACAAAACCTCAATGAATGCCCACTTGTTTGTACCAGCAAAGTCGCAGAAACACACATATTCACAAATGATTTCTATCACCGTCCAATCCAATTTTAAAGCCTCATATATTTAGTCCAACATTAATGTATATAGGGACAGTTGATAATTTCTGTATGTACTCGTATACACCGTTTTGGTGTCAGAAGTGTGATATGAACAACATCATTTTCTGTAAGCAAAATATATACACGGCGACGTGTAAGAGAATCATTTAATTAAATCCCAGCTTGTGCTAGTTGTTGCCAACACGAGTCCGTACCGCTAATAGAGATTTGATAAAACATTGAAATTCTTTAGCTAAGACGTCACTCGTCCATTTTCATAGCACATATTAGCCGATTCCAAAATAACTCCGCTCCATGGGGATCATCTACCATTTCGATATAAGTCTGCCGACGAAAGAGATCCAAAATTTCCCTTGGAAGGCTTTTGTTGGGGATATCTTCTAAGAGAACCATAATTAGTGTCTGTCTGTTATTGTACAGAGATTCCATTCGGGCCATGTTCAGTTCATACATACACCATTTACTCTTGAGAAACTCCTCCGTCAGAAGAACCACGGTCTTACTGCTGTTTCTGATAGCGTTCATTATGTTATCTGCTACAAATAGACCTGGTACGAAATCACGTTTATCAATGCAAAGCTTCAATCCAGTGTCAGTTTCTAAACGGGGAATGATATGGTTTACTATGAAATCTCTGGAGCCATCCTCGTACGAAACAAATGCATCAAAGAAATACTGACTTTCTTCAGCGATAGTGTCGAGTCTTTGGTAGCCTGATCTTTCCTTCCTGTTAAGAGTCACATAAAGGAGATATCGAAGTTTCCAGCGATTTCGGTGAACAATATAACAGATTAAAATGATTAAGATCAGACCAACACTGACTGACGTTGCTGCAATTAAAATGGTGTATGATCGACAATGATTCTTAAGATAACCGAGAATATGATTTCCTCGTGTAAAAGAGACTTTAGTGCCATTTTCCAATGTGCACACAGTTGATGTCAGATTGACAAACCTAACCTTTGTTTGTGTAAACCATATAACAAAACCCTCTGTTTCACAAATACATCTAAGTGGGTTTCCACTAATATCGACATCAACAAAACGAGATTGGCTTAGGACATCCAGATTTTCCCGAATATTTGGTGGAAGGGTGTAGAACTTATTGTCTTTCAAATTCAGTCGAGACAAATTGAAGAGCCTTGAAATGTCCGCTTCCCAAGAGGTCAAATAGTTAGAGGATACGTCTAATTCTTGTAAGTCTAACAAACGAGAGAACAGATTGGGTCTTGTGTTCTCTTGCAAGTTTCGGTGCATATCCAAAAGTTTCAATGATGTTAGGTTGTAAAAAATGTTTTCCAGTAACTCCGACCCGAGCCGATTGTGAGCTATTCTAAGAGTCTGCAGATTGGGCAAAAACCCGAAAAACTGAGTTGAAACATAATCACAATCGTTTCCGGACAAGTTTAAGTGTAGAAGAGTCTCTATACCGAAGACAGGGCCTTCCCATCGACTAAGGAGATTGTAGGAAAAGTCGGCGTGGGTAACAGACGCGATATCAAGCGTCATCCTCGGAATCACAAACTTCAATTTGTAGGTGTTGCTACACTGAATATTCCAAAGCTTTGGAGGGAAGTTCACAGTGGCTCCAAAAGTCTTTATGCTCAACCCAGTGGAATCATCATGGATCTTTGGAATCGTCGGATTTTCAGATAACCGCTTGTCAGTAACTGGAAAATCACCTGCCATTGTAAGTTTCTGATAATCACGGGCATAATTTTGTTCGTACGTTTCCTGGTAACTGACGATGACTTGAGTCAGATTTCTGTACATAAACAAGGACAATATCTGTTGTTGAGTAGTTTGTATAATATTCCATGATGCAGATAAAATTTGTATAGATCTTGGAAAGAAGGAAAGTGCGTTATTAGTGAAGGACACAATGCTGTTATGTTCCATATATATCTCTTCCAGTTTTGTATTGATCAAGCATATGATATCCTGTTTGCTGACGGTGGTGAACCATGAGGAATGAACATTTTGCATAATAATTTTACGTATGGTTGTGTTCTGAAGACCAAAGAAGCTTTTGCCAACCCCTTCTATTTCTAACTTTATGTTGTAACTGTAATCGATGGTATCTATTTTAGGGAAGGGTTTCAAGGCATTAGGGTCAATCCATGTTAGTGAACATTTATTCAACATTAATTGCTTCACTGAAATGTTTTGAAAACTACGAAAGGTGTCTTCATATATAGAAGAAAATAAAGGCGAGAATGACAAATCAAGCGTTGTCAAGAATGCCATGTTCTAAAATCCTGCACCTAAGGTTCTGTTGTTCAGTCCATCAATGGTCAGAGTCTGTAAAGAGTTTAATTTTCCCAAAGACTTATCTGGGTAGTTAAACTTCTGTACTCTTTCAGGATTCCTGGATTTAATATTAAGTTCCACTAAACTTGTCAGAGGCGAAAAAAAATCATCACCAAAATTTGATGGAGTAAGGTCAAAGGGATTGTTGTTCAGATACAGACGTTCTAAGCTACCCAATCCATCAAATATGCCATCTTCAAATGCATCTATTTCATTTCCAGACAAATCGAGCTTTATAAGACGGGTTAAGTTTTTGAACACACCGACAGATACCTTCTTTATTGTGTTTTCTCTCAGGATGAGTACAACCGTATTGGGCGGGATATTTTCAGGCACACGAACAAAGTTGCGGTTGGAACAATTGACTAGTAAGTCTGAGCTGTTCGCAAACACCTGTGAACAATCACAAGTTAAAAGCTCTACAGCCAAGCATGAATGATTTTTTTTCAGTGTTTCGTTAATTGGCGGACCTTTACCGACCGGTGTGTCTTTGTTTTTTCCTTTGATTGAGGTCAAATCAGAATCTGCTGAGGCGATATCGGGCCCATGGCCCAATTTCACAGATGATGATTTAACAGTTCTTTGGTGTGGATAGACACAGACAGAAGTTGCGATGATACCAGTCAAGAAGGCCAAGCGGAACATCGTCATGGCTATGGGATAGCGTAACTGAAAAGAGAAAAGTCAAAATGTGTTGTCACTTAAGCCTGAAACTAAACATGGTGACGAAGTAAAATGTATTTGATCCATGTTTAAATTAGGTGTCTGATTGGCGTTTCTTGTGCTAGACTCTTTTCTCTCAATTTACTTAACATTATACTAGTTATAAATTTTGTAATTACTAACATGCTAGTTATGCTTTTTTGGCTGTAAAGTATATCATGTGGATGCTCATTTGTTAGATTAGAACTAGATATAATCTATATAGCATTCCTATCGGAGAGTCTACCTCAATACTAATTTTTTCAATATAATATGTTAAAGTTCTTTGAGGTGTATTTTAGAAGCTGGAAAATTGAACACAATTCAGAATTTCACGTGAATAACAACTTCTTCAATTCATTAGTCACAGTGTCAGAGACAGTTTTCAAGTGGTAATGACCAACCGACACATCTAGTTTATATACAGAATATGAGTCAAACATGTCAGGTGATTAATATTAACAAAAACAGTGTGAGTGATTTTAATATAAAATATTAGGTTCTCTCATTGTTGTCATTGTCTCTTGGTTATTGTTTTCGTTATTTCATGTGAAAATGTATTCAAAGGCATCTCAGGAGATGTCGTTCGAACAATGACGACATGGCAAGGGGGTGGGAATACAGGAGGAAGGTGCTACGCAGGAACAGGTGGCACGAACGTTAAATATTTCACAGTGCGTTTTATCCCGCATGTGACACCACTATAAAATACTAAAAGTAACTGGGCCGTTGATGATCTGATTTGGTGATCTGGTTTTGCCTTTCAGGCAAGACGGAATCCGACGCAAACTACAACAATCTGCAGAATGGTTCTGGTGTCAATGTTTCTACACAAACCGTTCGTCGTCGTCTTCATGAGGCAGGATGGTGGTCACGTAGACCAGTTCTGTGGGTGACTTTGATTCGACATCATGCACAAGAGCATTTGCAGTGGTCCACATATCAAGTCAATTGAACCCTGGATGACTGGTGGCCAGTAGGCCTACGCTTTCTGTTATGACTATAACGACCGAAAAGCAAGGACACAGAGGCGTGTTGGAGAAGCATTTCAGAGACATTGAGCGTGACAATGGGGCTCAGTGATAGTTTGGGATGGTAAATCCATGGTTGGAAGAACACCTGCAAACCTGATTCTCTATAAAGAACTGTATCGCAAACCAGTGATTCCTCGTAATGATTCCTTCTGGGCATGATCTGGTTTGTTCCTGTTCATATCGATCCCCAACGGTATCGGCATACTCTAAGCAAGGCCTCGAAAATTGATACTAGTGGTTTTGGTGTCTGTTACCTCTCGCAGATTTTGATATGTTTGTGTCAGGAGCCGTCTGAAGAAGTGATGCCTAGGTGCCAGTTTGTTCCATCTTACTTTTGTTAAATGAAGCTAATATTTTGGAAGGGGCTCGCCGACGAGAGCTGACCAACCCCTGTTCCATAGTAACCAGATCTTTTATTTAATTAGAAGTTATCGAATTATTCCGCCTATCAGATATTACATTCAGACAAGTGTCGCCTGCAAATAACCGAACATTACTTAACATAGTATTGGGCAAATTAGTAATATATATGACAAACAACCAGGGAACCTTGTTGTAGTCTTGCAAAACTCCAGGTAATTGAAATTCGTGGTCGATAAGTAGGTCCATGCCGTTGTACTCTGCCAGACAGATAATCAACCAGCCTATGGCATTTCCTTGGATACCCTAAAATATTTATTTAGACAATAGTCCTTTGTGTCAGGCCCAGTCAAATGCTTTAGATATATAAATACAACACAAAAAAAAGATTTCCATGCCAGCATCTAGAGCCTTGACAACAACGTAATAGATGTCAAGTAATTTAATGACTCTAGATTAGTTATTGACTATTTTAATCTCGTTCACGCATGTTTCAAGTTCTAGGAAAACACTGCGTACCGAAGCGGGGAAATGCTACCTGTATCGCGTAAAAAAACAGATATGATTAATTTTCTGTGTCATTGGTTGATTTATGTGTTGGCTGATCAAATTTGTCCCTTAAGACATTCAGCCACAGCGTGGTTCCCCGTCGAATAAAAAGAAATACACGAGTATAGAGCTGTCTCTATTGTACACGTCCTGTGTTCTGGCTGTATGAATGTTATGGCATCAAATTACCCAACATATTCATGTACAAAAAAAAACACATAAAAGTAAAGAGAAACTATTAGTGCATGATAATTTATTGCTGTTTTGTTGGGGAACGAAACAAGAAAACAAAGTCATAGTCAAAGTATAGACCATATCAAGTTTTCAGTAAAATTGCTATATATGATTACTTGTTTTCCACTGAAAGACACTTAAACTGAACTTCTGTAAGTTAAATTTATGGTGGGCTTTTCGTACTAGATTTGTTGTAGTGACCATGTCGAAGAAGTAAATGTATGTTAAAGTGTTGCAGATCAGATTATAACGTAATTCTGTACATTTGTGCAGGTTATGTTTTGGTAGGCTTAAAGTTTGAGTACTCTGGGTTAATTTATCTGCAAGAAATAGATAAATAAACCATGGCACAAACAGTCCACCATACATTTCACTTACAGTAGTTAAAATTAAGTGACTCTCAAAGGAAAACGAGAATCCTACAAATACTGTATTGACTGTGTAGTTAATAAGTAAATATGGTCTAACATTGTTTTTGTATGTCTATCGGCGTCTGCATGGTGGATTTGCAGGTGAATTAGTGTAGAATGTGATGTATTTGGTAGAAAGGTTTTTTTTGTTTAACATGAGCGGGATATGTTTGGTAAACTTGATGTAGTTTGAATAGGTGAAATGTGGAAAATGTTGTGAGGGAAGCAGATACAGCCGTTCTTTTAGATTGTTTTTACGGGGTTTCGTTTCGGATTTCCGCCATGCATCGGTACAGTCGTCCTATAGGTGAAATACTCTTGAGTTTGACGTAAAACACCAATTAAATAAAAAAATAACCGTGATTGTTTCATGGTTTAAATGTAAAGTTGATAACGGGTGAAAAAGAATAAGAGAGAAAACACCTTTAAAGACATCGGAAGGAAAGGATAACAAAGGACATTCAGATTCCACAATACATAACATCACGACGATACATCTTTTTGGTTACACTTAGCTTAGAAAGCACCAGGGCGCAAGAGTATCGCGCCTAACCACCCGCTGTGGCAGTTCTCGGGAAGAAGTACTTATCCATGTAAATTTTATACTTGTGTGTGCTAAATCTGCTGTCCCCAGGTGACTGTACTTACACACCGCGGACTAGCATGTGGCTGGCCTTACGGGTAAGGGTGCACCCTGTACTCAATCGGTTGGGTTGTCAGTTTGGGTCTTCATCGATCCAACAACTTCATCTATATTTGAGATTACAATAAACCAAAACTAGTCTTACCTGACGGTCTGACGTGCTTCACTTCCTTTGAACTGTTAGTTAGAGAAATCTTTCGCAGCAGAAGTTTGCGTGGCCGCCCAGGTGCTAGTCTGTGGTACATTTGACAGATCTTATGTTTTTGGCTCAAATAAAACTAGCTTTGCAAAAGTATGTCACGATCGAGTTACAGGACGGTGCTGACATAATGGGAATTTATAATTACTTCCTTATTCACAGAAGTAAGTTCATGGAGTCACTTAAACCTGAATTCTGGACGTTTTTGAATTTGGCAAACACTGAAATTCAAACTTCTTCAATATGTACGTTCATATTAATATTATTTTTTCATGAAAAAAATCGCCAATAAACACAGCTGATCAAGTGTTTATCCGCCAAACCTCGCTTGATTTCTCGATATTATGCTGTCATCACTAAGCTCAATCTTAATAAATCCGATCTAATCTTCATAACAAGATCTTGGAGGGTTGAGAGAGTTTCCCCTGGTATAAAGTTTATCAACAGTGAAATGCACAACCTTCGTCTGACGAATCAGTAGGCGTGTTACTTTTCCTTCGGCTGAGGCTTTGTTCTATACAAAGGTATGTACTTTTAGTACATCAAAAATGTATTTGATAATCGATCATCACTGGTACAAAATGTATTCCTTTGACTATCTAAAATACCGTTTTTAGCGCTCAATCGCTGGCTTCACGATTTGTCACATTTTTGGTAGACCAAGTGATTGGGACTCGAATTAATTTATGTTCATGAACTGTACACATTACACAAATCAGTTTGAAACGTTTGCTTTTGTGGGAGCAAAATCATTGGGTTCCCTGTGCAACGGACAATCTCGTTGTACAATAAATATAATCCTATGTATTGCAATGCAACAAAAATAATTATAGTTGAAAATAAATAAGACTTGCTTGAGCTATGTGTTATCAATAGAGAGGGGGTATTTATGTTATATTTCACCGGTGTGCATCATTAGTTTTCTTAACAGTCACACCAACACTATCATTAAAATGAAATCATGAGCTTATCCTCTCACGCTCTCTTGGAAATTTGATGTCCCCCCCCACTGGACGTGTCAGCATGAATGTGCTCTAGACACACTGCCTTTTCATAAACATCAGCCAGAGGTATATCGGAGGACATATCATTTTTAATTTGTTTTGTATGAACTGTCTTCTTAAATGATCTAGACTTCAACCAAACTTTATGCATACTTTTTTGAATGCTGAAACTTTATTTTCTTATTTCAGTAATTTTAACTTGAATAACTTTGTGTCTTTTGTTATATAGATACAATTTAAAACTTCCTGATATAGATGGAAAAACGGAACACAATCTCAGAAAGATAAAGCACATTCTTCAAATCACTGGTGAGCACAGATGAAGCCAAAATTTGTCATTTCAAATATCATTGTTTAAATGATAGTATTGCACAGAAACCAGCCACAAATATAGAGGAAGGACAAAAGATATGCAAGTGTGAATTTGAAGACCAGAGTAGTGAAAAAGCAGAGATTACCAAAGGGTGTGTAGTAAAGGTATTGCAGCTACCCATATGCTATAGAGGATTTTGTGAAACTTGTTAACTAGTGAAGGCTCGAATTAAAGACTTTTACCAAAAAAAGTGGTTGATGCATCTATTTGTTTGGTCGAATTAAATGAAAAGTAATAAGTTGTAAAGTTTAACATGACACGCTTTATGCAAAACAACTGGTTTGTTCAGAGACAAGCTATGTTTGCGGAAATAAACAACACAGAATTCCAAGTTTTCAATCGAAGATCACATTGAACCCCACGTCTTCTCAGTGATGCGATTCTTGTAGTTTGCCGGTTTTTCCTGTGATCAGGCGTGGCTGCCGTTTTGCTGTTACCAAGGCAGCACGAGCACCAGCATCTCCTGATCTTAAGGACCGACGTCATGGACAGGTCAAAGAGGTCACCAAAGGTCTTAAGATATCGATCCCAAGGGGAGACAACTATTATTGTAGCTATTTTACATAAAATCAATTACAGCTGTGCTATAATTATAATTTCAATCATTGACTTGCATAATGACTTGAATAACCCCAGGCCTATATGTATAATTATTTGCATAAATACATAGATACACTTTAACCAGTTGATGTGCAAGAAAGATCAACCACTCTGTGTGTCACTTGACTGTTCATGGAATATTACCTGATTAGAAATTCGGTTTTGCAAAAGTTGACGATTAAAGGTTGATGATATGGCTCCCTATGGAATTTCATTGAAGAAAAGCATTCAGAATTACGCAAATAGACAAGTATGAAGCCTGCAAAAATACAATTTTGCACAAGACTACCACAGTGAAAATCTCTGAGAATTTATCTAGAACATGAGATGATTTATCAGCTTTATTTAGTCGATATCCCTGTGCCAGTGTGATTACTCTTGACAAAAATATATATCATTCTATAATTTTTAATAAAACATAGGTTGTTCTTAATGATACATAATCATTAACCTGTCCTTCTTTATATGAACAGATTTTATATCAGTTTATTTAAAGTTTAGAATTTATTTAAAACTGTGTCTATTTTTTCTTCTCTTCAGAGTTATTTATACTTTAGGTTTTTAAACTTAGGAAATGGGATAAACATAATCTTAAACATTATTACTTTATCCTACAGGCCTACATCCGGTGGACTGGCTACAATAGTGTTTCCCATTCACTGACTTCTATTCACTATCAACTTATTGTGTATAATCAAAATTAAGCTTAAGGTTCAAAAAGAATTAATTTTAATACAGAAAAATGGTTCCTCCCATTTCATATAGAGGAAAAGCAATCCTAATAAATCCGAACTTGTCTATAAACAATATTTTCTTTATATTTTTCTATCTCTATATTTATGTTTGTAGCCTTTAGTTTATTAACACCTTTCTGATAACTTGTATTAGTCTGACATCTGCTGACCCATATTCAAAGATTGCATCTGGCTTAATAATAAGGTAGTCTCCAACCGTGTTAGCTTATCATCATTACTGGACTTTATACAAATTTTATTTATAAATATATCTACATTTTAGATCCATTAATTCTTTTTTGTTTATTATGCTGACATTGTACATAACAAAATAGTTCATGTTGGGGATTGGATTGTAGGTGTTCTGACAGCTGATTTAGAGTCAATTGTTCTGCTTAGGTCTCTTGACTAAATCAGCTACA
>JAVFBZ010176848.1:0-15812 GCA_032466195.1 Katharina tunicata | reverse complement strand
TTTTGGTTGATACGCTGTGTTTGGGATGTGCAATACGAATTGGCATGTTTTCATATTACAAAAATCAATTCGTAACAGAATATTTTGAAAACAAGTTGGTATCGTTTCTTTTGGACACTAGGGGAACACACACAAAAGCCCACAGCAGCATTCACGATGGATATATTCGATTCATAATCTACAAAACCACCCATAATACAAACACATACATGTATTTTTCGTAAGATTTGCAAAGAAAATTCTAAACAAAGATTAACCGGGGTTAGATTTTATTTGTTCATAGATTCGCAACCACCTCAAGTGACGTGTCCTACAGATATGTCCCTGACTGCGGATAGGGGAACCACACAGGCTATAGCCCACTGGAGCACCCCAACAGCGACAGACAACTCCGGGGACCAGGTCACCATTACTCAAAGTCAGACATCGCCCTCGTCATTCCCGGATGGGCAGAACTCAGTGTTTGTAACAGCCACTGACTCCAGCGGACACTCCGCTACGTGCACTTTTAAAGTCTCAGTCACCGGTAAACCTTAAATACAAACCATCAGAGCTCTGATATTAATCAGAACTTTGCGATGCCTTACCTTTTCTTTGAGTTAACTCAGAAATGAAGCTGTGATAGAATTTAATGTTGGAAAATGGGACATTCTGTAAACCAAAACAAAATTACACTTTTGTCTTAACAGTTTCTTGAATTTAGGTATGTAAACTTGTTCCTGAAGAAGGGGCGCTGTCAAGTCCAATGGAACAGTGCAAATTTCCAAGATAAATATGACACTTATATGTAATCCCTTGATCATAAATACTCTCGTTTTTATTTAGTAAAACGCTGTCCACAACTTGTACTTCCGGATCATGCGTATTTGTCAACTTCCTGTCAAAATTACTATGGTGCTCCTTGCACGATGCAATGTCAGGATGGATACACACTGAAAAGCCAATCAGGACAATCAGATTTGACATGTGACGTAGACAATGGCGGGAATGCTCATTGGACTTCCGGAATAAGCTGTACAGGTTAGATTTTTAATAGTATTTTTGTAACAATGTCAAACAATCCGAGTAGAACGTTGCAATCTGAATCGTGACTATAAGCTGAATTCAATATAAGCTTAGGTAGTCGCAAGGAACATTTTGGCTGCCTCAGGCATAAGCTGTAGTCTTTCGTGCAATACGCATGACTCGCTTAAACATCAAAAAGCTAATTGAAGCAAGAACTAAACACATGCTTTGTTTCAATATTAAGGTTTTAAGAATGACGATTTTTAATGTTTACGTTCTTCCCAAAATACAGAACCTAAACAATGCCATGGTTATTGCTTCTCAATATTGTAAATTATTTTGGGGTAAAAGCAGGCATGTTTAGAAGAATTCTATCGCATATAAGCAGCCAAATACTTTATAACCGTTGGTACATTGAGAACCATGTCATTGTGATAGTTTTCGATGAACTATCATTTCTTTCATTCAGCACTCTGTATTTCTACTTTCAGCTGTCACTTGCACGGCTTTGTCAAACCCTGCAAATGGAATGGTCTCCGGTTGCTCTAATCCTTTGGCGGTAGGTTCCGTGTGTTCACAATCATGCAGCGCCGGGTTTTCTCAAACCGGTGGCACAGTTTCCCGCCAATGCCTTCCCAGCGCTGGATGGAGCGGTCAACCTATTGTTTGCACTCAAGGTAATAAAATAGACAATATCAATCGACTTTCATTTTGACTGAAATAGATTTCGGACATTCTTAAATAGAGACTCAAGTCATTCTCTTGTGCGTTTGACTCTCGAAAGTATTGACTGGTTATCTTGTTGTGCGTCTAAAAAAAGATATCTTTAAAACATGTGATTTGGTGGTATAAATCCAAACTTTTAAGGTTTATTTTTCTGCCTTTGTCTCACTTCAAATTGAATAAGCCTAACGTTGATGGAAAAAAAGACGATTAATTCTCTCATGCACTTTTTTGCGGAAATAGTACTGAGACAACAACAACAAATGACTTGTTAATACAGTAGAGCTGGTATTCTTATCAATCTCGAGAAAGGTTCGAGCCCATCTTAGAATAAGTTTTCGGTAACAATCCTTTCATTTTGTACATTATTATGTCTATAGATGTGATCTGCCCGGCCCCTCAAAGTCCGCAAAATGGCAAACTATCTTGTCAGTCCCCTTACAGTGTTGGTACCATCTGCACACAGACTTGTAACACTGGTTATTCTGTCACTGGTGGCCATCCTGTGCGACAATGTCTCTCTAACGGACATTGGAGTGGAGATATCGTCAACTGCCAACAAGGTACTGTATTCTTAAATTCCAAGCAAAAACATAATTTCATTAATTTATGCTTTCTAACAGTTTCTTGAAAATAACTAAGCTGTCAAGTATGGAGTAGGTTAACATTTTGTATCGATTTTGTTCATTGTTTTTTTTTATTTATTAAATTTTGTAATTATTGTTACAAGCGCCGTCAGATACGTGAAATAAACTGGAGCCTGGTGTTAAACACCAATCAATAAATCAATGTATGAATATGGGGGAAACTACTGGAATATAAAATCTTCAAATAGGATATAATGTCTTACGATTTCCTAAAAAAAAAATCTGTAAAAATTCAAAGTATTTTAAAGTTTCGATGTTAGTTAGTTAGTTATTTAAGATAATGGTGGCTCCATTTGAATGAATGATGTGCACCAAAGCTATATACTCATCATATTCGCTGAAAAGCATTTACATACATCTTTCCATAAATATTTGACTATAATTTTAAAAATTGAAAAAATAAAAAAAAATGTCATACATACATGACTGCTAATGGCTAAATACATACATTACTGCTTACCTGTTTATATACATTGGTTACCCCAAAATAACAACAACAAAACAAAAAATAGATTATGAAGCTTATGTAAATCTATGCGACCTGACTAAAAATGAAGCAATAGCATGACATACTTTGTTGCAATTCTTTCTTTGATTCAACACCGTGGCCATTGGTGGAGACAAAATGCCCACCACTTGCAGGTCAGAATTTGTTTATATCTGATGCTCTGGTATCTAGTACAATCAAAAAGAAAATGTTGACTGGATTCCTCTACATGACAGGTATCAAATAAACCAGCACATCAAGAGGGAAATACAATATTCGTGAACAAAATGGACGGGTTACTTGTATAGAAAAATCTTGCTGTCTCAGATTGATCCCAATCTCTTTGCCACAACAGCATAAAATATGATTTGACAACGTAGACAGCCTCAGACACTGACAGAGGTATATTTCTTGTAACACCAAGGAAATGTAGCGCACCTCTTGCTAACTTATCAACTTGCTCATTTCCGGCTATACCAACGTGACTAGGTATCCACTCGAGGTCAACATTTACATTTTGGTACAGCAATGTTGTTAAAATTTCGATGTTTGTGCTTTTTTACTTCACAGCTGTTTCCTGTGCAGCCTTGGCGAAACCACTTAATGGTGAAGTGACAGGATGTGTGGCGCCATTATCAGTTAATACGGTTTGCTCCCAGAAATGTACGAGTGGGTTTGAGCAGTCGGGTGGCACAAATACAAGGACGTGCCAAACGGACAGGTCTTGGAGTGGCACGGCTGTAGTTTGTACGAAAGGTAGGAACATGTAATCAGCTCGGAAAGGAGAATTGTACAAAACAAGAAAATGTCCTTTGGATTTCTTCCGCTTTATGTTTATTTATTATATTTTGTGTTACAACTGTTATGTTTTGATATGGCCGGCTTGTTAAAGGCGTTTATAAATTGCAAGTGACCAATCCAAACACCAAAGTCAACACATCCTGAATATCTATACATGTCCATACATCTTGAATATGTCATCTTTTTCAGCTGTAGTTTGCTCTCTTCCGGATTCCCCTATCAATGGTATGTTTAGTGGTTGTCGAGATGGGTCAAGCGTTGGTACCGTGTGCATACAGACATGCTCCCATGGTTACACGACGGTTTCAGGAACCCCAATCAGACAGTGCTTAAAAGATCGCTCATGGACTGGACAGAGACTTAATTGTACCAACGGTTAGTTTATAACTTTTCATTGATGTACCTTACTTGCTGGTCTCTTAAATAATTTACCCAATTATTCCAGATCGTTAATCTGATACACCAAAATTGCTTTCCTACATGAGGGTAAGGTATCATTAAAATCCAAACTCGTTCATTTATTTTTCTTTTACTGGACTACCACATAAACTCTAAATACGGGATTCTCGAATTATGTCGAAATTTATCTACTGCATTCTATCTAAGCCAAGTAAACTGAATAAGCTTCAATCGAACTTTGGTCTTTCATTTCCAGTTGTCACATCGAACGGAACGGGACAGACTGGAGCACAAACAGGCAAACAACCAGCCGCCCCAAATACAGGAGATAACACACCGGCCGTCATAATACTGGCCGTATTGGTGTCTCTTCTGTTTGTAGTTGGCCTTGCAGCTGGAATTTTCTATTTCAAAAGACGGTAAGAATTACTAAGAACTTGATCAGTGTAGTTTTGAACTTGTATATCCACTCAGTATCAGACAATCTTGATGTGCATGCTATTGCACGGATTCTTATCTTCAACAGAAACAAATGATGGCCAAAATAATGGTTTAGATTATAGATTTAGACAATCATGTCGATCAGCAATTCATTATCATGCAACAAGTCTCTTTAAATACCAAAGCATAAGACAACACATTTGGGAACTTATTATTTACCCACATAGAAACGTCATTCTTAGTATTAACATAGGTGCGGGTGGTTTTACGGGAGAACCCTGTGCCCTGGTTCTCTCTAAGCGACGGGACACCAGGAATCCGATTTGCCTGTAAATGTATCATTGTGTCTTCTGTGTTGCCGGCGTCGTTTAGGGTGGTCTCCTTCACCGACTTATGCTATAAACATAAGTGATATTACCTTAATTACGGCGTAAAACCCAACTGAGACGAACATTAAAGATAATAGACTAAAGTCACAACTCCGAGAAAGTATAAACAATGCATGTTTAGTTTCTATATTTCGGCTTTAATAACCATCTTCAGGAATGAACTGGTCAGAACTCCTTCTGAGAGAACCCTTAGCCATCAGAAAAAGAAAACAGACCCTCAACCATGGCTTAAAAGCAAGCACAGACCTATTATTGTTTTAATATATAACTTACCCCAAGCTGTACACTTCCTTGGCTTCACCTAGTTTAATTACTTTTGTGGTGTATACTTACTTGTTCCCCGGTGAGATTGTTATAATACCCACTGGGTAATCCGCTCTGATGCTTATTCCGCAAACCGACTCGAGTCCGCTAACGTATACTCATATTTTCGTATACGTTAATGGACTGTATGCGTTAACGGTCTTCAACTACTGTTCACACCTGTTAATGTTTGTTAAACTCTGCATACATGTACCTGCTGACTGTTATCCATTTTTGCTCTGTGTATATATGTTGATATTTTGACTGCCCGTTCATTCCTGAAGATGGTTATTAAACATGCATTGTTTATCATTTCTCGGAGTTCTGACTTTGTCTTATATGTCAAACTATCAAATGGGAATCACGGAAATAAGCTGCCGTCCATCGTAAACAACAAACCTACAAACCAACCTTTAGGACATTACAGGACACAAATACATTTACAGGACGCATAGAAGTAAAAAGAATATTAACAGTATACAGTACAATTTACTTCACCCATCAGAAAAAATATCACAAGGGAAACAAGATGCCTCTTCATCCACCCACTTTAAATTAAAATAAAAACAATAGATAAACCTTGTTTTTACGTTTTAACTTCTCTTTCAGGTCAAGTATCAAAATGTTCCCGTCAATCAACACTGTGGCTCAATCACGTGGTGCCAGAGCTTTTGAAATGGAACCCGGGGATGGAATGTATAACCCTACTTTCCAAGGATAGACGAGGATTTTGTCACCTGTTTTCTGACACTACAACCCTTACATTTTCACTCTGGACCGTGTGATATTGTGTGTTATTTCCGTTAGTGAAAATAACAAACAGCTTATTTTTGATTGGTCCACATGAGTTTAACGGACTACTTTCATGTCATGACTTTAAGATAAACATGACCCATTCATATCGGTCATTTATTCAAGATCCACTAGAGTGTAATGTGAGACAAACCAAATGTTACAATACAAATATGTTACGTGAAAAATTAAAAATAAACCGCTTACAATTATCAAAAATATTTTTTTCAGACAATTATTATTATTATTTAAACATCTCACATGTACTCAGATGATCTTTATGCTAATTTTTAGGGCGCATGTATATGCTTTGGCAATGAAGTGGTGTGTTTGACGAGCTTATAAATATTCATGACTTTCGACATATCCATTATAATATATGACATCATTGTGTGTATTTTTTAATCAACTGCACGTATATGGGTTTGTTTTTCTGCTAATTTATTGACTGTATATTCACGAAATAAAACACATTTTAGAAAAAAAAATATAAAGAATAAGCTTTGTGGCGGTAATAAAGTCCCAAAGAGACTTCCCTGTATCTAAATTGGTAATGAAGGAGATGTGTCTGATATTGATGTGGCTAATAATAATGTTTTTATATTATATGCGCACACACATAACAAAACATATATATATATATATATATAACTCGAGATTCAGGTCTATCTAGAAAATTGTCTCTGAGAATTTATCAAGAAACATGAGATGATTTATCGATTTAAATTAGTCGATATCCCTGTGCCAGTGTGATTACTCTTGACAAAAATATATATAACGTGAAAGGAAAAATAAATTTATTTTTGAATCTACATTGCGAGCAAAATGTCTTTGATTGAGGTTTGAATAATTATTATTACTTCGTTAATTATTTTTTGGTAGTTTGTTCAACTCACGAACACCAGTTCTTCGTCAGGTGTGGCGAGCCAGGTTTGCTGAACGGAGAGGAGTTTTATGATTGAGATAATTGTTCCTAGTTGGATAATAATGAACATAAGATTATCGCGATTGGAAACAGATTGGAAATTGATAGGAGTACAGCAGTGAGAGACAGAGACACATTCATTTTGAAAATATGTTATTTTTTTTCAGATCTTTGCAAAAAGCTCAGTATGTGGAAAAGTAATTTCGCCTTTTCAGGAAAATATTCTCTAAGCTTGAAAAGATTCTAGTTCTGAAAATTTACAGACTGAGATCCTTGTGGGTAGCAAACCCACGATGATCATAGTCAGATAACGAATCGCCAGCAGTAAATGCCGCCTACCTAGATCAGTTAGTCGTCCGACCTTTTACCAAATAGATGGTTAGCTAGCTTGAGTCTAGATAGCGGACATTCACTACCCCGCTGATAGGTAGTTGACACAGCTTCCCAAGCTTATCGTTTGAAAAATGACCGTTATCAGTATAGTTATGATAACACCCTCTGATACTGGAAAGGTTCTAATTAAAAAAATTGTGTAGGTTGAGACCCTTGAGGGAATTGAACCCACGGCCCTCCGAGTCCGGGACCGATTCACCAGTAGCAAATGGCGGCCGCCTTAAATATTTAACTATGGGGAAGTTTATTAGAGCATGTAATTTAAATGAGGAGCACGTTTTCATAGTAAGAAAAGAGGTTGGCGATGCGTGGTATATGGAGAGTTATCCCAAAGAGGAATTGCATATGACAGACAATGGTAGATAAGCTTGTAATAGAGGATGAAGAGAGTTTTCTTGTTTAGACTATTTCTTATATATTTGATTTTGCCGATGATGAGTGAAACCATGTAACAAACATAATTGATATGATTAGTCCACGTAACATGATGGTTGAAACTTGATACCTGAGAATTTAAAGTCGTTAAAAGAGCCTATCGGAATGTTATTGAGATATGCAGGTGGGAGATCGCAAGAAAAAATTGATTGCTTGATAGATTGATTGGTTGGAGTTTAACATCGCCGTTGAGGTTGTTTCACTCATATCACTCATAGGAAATAGATCCAGTCGTTCGTTTGGAAAAGCCGTTTGGAGTTGAAAACTAACCTAGTGATTTAGGTTTTGTGTTTAGGAACCTGTCATATCTATAGTATCCATAATCCAATTTCAACAAAAACAGATTTTCCAACTTTTTCATATTTCTTGATTGGGTATGTGTCTCAAATAATAAATACGCAAAAGGGTAACTTTCTAGTACTTACAAACCAGGACACCGTGGTTTTACAACCCCATGAGTGTCCATACCAAAGTATAATAGCAGAGCAAAAATTGATAAATTTTATTTTGTGTGAGGGAAGAGGATTCAACCTGGGACTGTGTGATACGACGAATATCACTCTCGTCCGATGATCTTTCAAATCACACCCATTAACAAACTCTCGCGGTATTTCGTTGTACCATACATACTCCCGATGGGTAACCCCTGTATATAATGTTATTACTTATAATTACGGAATTTCTCTTCAAATTTTATCCCGGATAATTCATAAAATGGTCATATATGATTCCTGCTAAACTGTAATTATTATTAGCCAGATTAGTAAAGAGTAACCAGCTCTAGTGTCATATTTTACATTTATTATACTTCCACTTTATTTTCGCTATATAAAACTAAAGGGATAAAATGCTAATTCCCTATATTTCGTCTGAATGACAGTATGACAAGAATAATTACGATATTTTCTCCTGAAATTGACACAATTTAATTTCATGTACAGTGTACTGTATTAATGTTATGTTATTTATCAATCAAACTGCAAAATGTTCCGCGGGTCGTTGAGTGGGAGTCTCCTGTGCCCTGTTGCTCTCTGAACTAAGCAGCTCAGTATGTTAATTTGTTGTGGTGTCCTGTTTTGTTAATGTTATTTACTGTTTTGTCCTGTCTTGCGTGCTATCACAGGGCTGTCAGCATTGTTTAAGATGGTTTCCTTCACCGATTGGGCTGACACGCCATCATATAAGTGAAATAACCCTGAGTACGGCGTAAAACCCCAATCAATCAAAAAGCTAAATTTCCCCATTATTAGCAATTTCCCAAGACTGACTTTTATCATACGTTCATATTCTTAATCATATTTTATCATATTCTAGAATCAACGGAAATAAAAAAAACAGTGTAATAATTTATTTGGTTTAAACATAATTTATTTATACTTGTGGAACAGTAGTAAGCTGGGAACTTATATTTTTGCTCCGCTTTCAGTTCAAGAAAACATATGCATGAACTGCCTAATAAAATACATTTTTTTATGGCTAACCTATATACACGTAATGAATAATTGTATAATATAAATAATAGTGAACTAGAAATTATTTCATTAATATCAATAATGATTTATTTCAGAACATGTGCTATATATATCTGTGTTTAATGTACATATAAAATCAAGTTAAACTCTATCGTGCCGGGCTCCTGTCTGTTTATGTCAACTCTGAAACAAGTTTAGCTGAACGGTTTAGAAAACAAGTACGAATGTAATATGGAACAGAAACTGAAGACACGTTAGATATCGCTTTTTGCTACGTTCGTCGTCACTGCCGCCATCTTGAAACCTTGACTCCTTCAACACATGCGAAACAATCCAAATAACAATTTTGCCACGTTTCGTGACGATCTGATTGAATAGACAAAGCATTGGCATTGCATGGCGAGCATAACTCCCCCCTTACAAACACATGAAAGACAAGGTGAGTAGCAACGACGAAATTCGGTTCAGAAATTTGTCACACTTTTGTTTCATTTATCTCGACTTAAAAAGCACATTAGAAATTAATTTGTGACAATTAAGACAATGTTTGATAAATAAAATTTGACATTTCAACAAAATGTAAAGTTTTAAAGAAATAACTATAATTGCTTAAACACCATTACCTTACAACAAGACGCTTCAGTTCTCTTCTGAATTCCTTATTGTAAACTCCGTATATTATTGGGTTAGCAAAGTTGGCGATAGTAAAAGAATACAACGTGACTTTCTCAATAGAATCACTTATACTGTTTTCGTGCAAACCTGGCACGTGAAGACGACACACTCGTACAATCGTATAAGGCAACCAACAGACGAAGAAGATTCCTGTTATAAGGCCAACCGTTATTGTAGCCTTGTTTGGTTTTCGTGACATTCCAGGGCGCTTCGGTAAATTCCGTGATCTGACTTCCAGTACAGGAACTGGTGGCATCAACACTTTTTTAGTTTCAAGGAAAATTTTGATATAACATCCTGTTATGACAGCAGAAGAAGGCAGAAACAAAAATATAGAGATTGTATACACATAAGCTACCATCAGAATAGAAGGCGACCAATCAAGTTCACAAACGAAATAGTTTTTAGAGTTAAAGTATCGACCAAAACCGACCAAAGGTGTACCAGACCAAAAGAACGAGTAGACCCAACCGAAGGATAACATGATTAAGATTCTTCTTGGAGTAATCAACTGGTGATATCTTAAAGGATAGACGCAGGCAAAGTAACGATCTAAGCTGAGATATGCAAGTAACAAGAGTTCAGCATATGACAACCATGTCGTCATGAAGCCAAAAAAGATACAGGCCTGGTGTCCGAAGATCCATTCACGAGCCACAAGCGAGGGTTCCGATAAAGCCAGAGTTACCAGAGCGAAGCTTAAATCTTTGACTGCTAAATTCGCCACAAGATAATATGTGCTTTTATGAAGCGCGTGTCGTTTGTACACAGTCAATATGACCAGGCTGTTTCCCAGTAATGCAACACCGGTGGCGAGGGCGTAATATGTAGCAGAAACGATAACAATAGCTGACAACGGCTCCCTTCTTTCTCGGGTTGAATTCAACATTAAAGTGGAATTTTCTTCCATCTCCACGACCATAGAAACGTCTTGTTGGTCGTGCGAGTTAGCAACTACCGGAAAGAAGGCCGCAAAACGTAGTCACCTTGGGCAACTTGAAAAGCAATGTTTCCTTTGTTGTTCATGAAACCTCTAACCAGATGAATGGCTCAACTTTTTAATAAGTTTGAGATGATTTAAATTATTAGGGTTTTCATAGTGTCAACATTATCATTTGTAATTCAGATTTCTTGAATCCTTGTAACAAAATTGTTTTACCGATGAGAAAGAAAATTGACCATAGCTCAACATCGTCAGTTATTATACATTCCTTTTATATCCATCTCCTGTAATTCACATCTTAAACCAACAGTTCTCAACATCTCTCAACCTCTCGCCTCTCTGAGACTACGGCAAACCGTTGATCCATTGTCCATAGACATCAAATGTTTAATACAGCAACGCTGGTATCCTTTCTATTAGGTCAATTGAACGTATGTGTAATGAGTAGTTCTTCAACAAACGTACGTGTGTGTACATAAACCCTGATTGACACGTTGTTTGCAGCAAACAGTTTCCCAGGTTTATGTATATATATATATTCCTGTATAAATGCAGAGAAAGAGAATTGTGCTTGCCTCCACCGTGATTCGCACTCGGGTCTTTGGCCAGCAGGGCCAACGCTCTAACCGACCGAGCTACGGACGCTCACGGTAGAACGAACGAATTTTTATCCAGGTAAAGGCTGCGAATCTTTCTCTACGATAAGCTCTGACACAGGGACACCGAAATAGTGTCTATATATATAACAACTTTTCTTGGATCAGTCAGTGATATGGCCTTTGAAGTGAAGATGGAAATTAGTATGACTATTATAAATTCACATGAACAGCATAGCTGGCTCAAGGCATTACTCGTAAATAGCAGAACTAATATCTCATAACAGGTATCAAAGGCAAATAACGGTTTATATTTTACGTCGACTGCTGATGTTAAGGCAAAGTCATATTTGTCAATCATGTCCTTCGATTGCTAAAACTACACAATTGTAGAAAATCCACATCGTTATGTCATATTTGTTTATATTTCTCCGCACAGGCTTTGGCCAAATGTAAAAGTAAGCCTTGCAGATAAAAAAAGTAAGTATTTGTTGATCGCTGCTGCGTAATGCATCGAAATGGAAGAATCATTGTTCTTGTTTGCTGTTTTAATGCGGAATGACCTCCCTTTGTTTACTGTATCCAGGAGAAACGAGCTTACTCAGAAGTGTTCTGTCCATAACTGTTGTATGAAATGCTTACCAGGAGTTATTTCCTGTAATAATTATGTGTTTTCTTTGTTTAATATATTTGGGAAAAGCTAGTTAACTTCCCTAAATTATTGGTTTTTCTTTTTGTTTGCTTTTTTTCTGTTGACTCACAAGGGTATCGACGTGTTTATGTCAACACATGCCGATAGTCCTTGCCAACATCATTTTCTTCGCAATGCCATGCCTATCTCTACATATATATTTCATGTTAGAAAAAAAAATCTTTCTCAGTAACATTTTCGAAATTTTAATATTTCTTTTTATCAAACCTATCTTAGAACATCTTAACGAACCAAGCTGAAATACGAACAGTTCAGCACATAATAACCATATAGCGACGAAGCCGAGAAATACACAGGTCCTTTGGCTTAAAATCCACTCACAAGCCACATGTAAAGGTGTCACGAGAGCGAAGAGAAAACCTGGTAACTAAATTCATCAAACAATACATAATTATAAGCACAAGACTGTTACCCAGCATAGCAACAACAGAGGCGATGGCGTAATATACAGTAAAGATTACATAATTATAAGCACAAGACTGTTACCCAGCATAGCAACAACAGAGGCGATGGCGTAATATACAGTAAAGACTACATAATTATAAGCACAAGACTAGCAACAACAGAGGCGATGGCGTAATATACAGTAAAGATTACATTAGCAGAAATGGGCTTTGGAATTTTGAAGAAGATATATCTTACAAAAACATGACGACTGAGATGGATTTTCAACTTCTGGATATCTCAGTCGTCATGTTTTGTAATTTACCCAGCTTCTAAATGCCACTCAAACAAGAAATGTCTGTAGAATTAACGTCCATCTTCTACAGCACTTGAGCTCTGTTACTTTTTTAGAGATACCAGATTAGTTAACTCCAGAATACAATTACATAACTTTAATAGATTCCGTTTATCTATGTTAGAGTGCAGACGCTTTGATTATTTTGCTTTTTGTGGGAAAAGCTATAGCCTTTAACTTTATGTCCAAGTCGACTGAATGTGAAAGAAAGTTCCAATATGTTGCAGATTGATGCCGTTTGTAAGCATACACCGTATCCACCAAATATGATATCGAGAAATGTAGGCCTACTACCATTTTCCGTCTGCAATTTATCACGCAATCTTGTACACCGAAAATTCCGACAGCATTGAAATTCCTAGTTCACCCTTGTAAATATAAGATAAACAATGACACATGCAATACAAACTGTGCTTTCTCTTAACGTGTCTGAAGCTCGTCTATTGTGTTATGAATCAGGTGGTTATGGATTTGTCCCAACAAAGACAGCTCTGTTGGGTTTTAAAATAACCAGCTCTAGATCCGTTCTATATTGAATCTGATATTCTTCAGTATCGAATGTTTTGCCGACATTATGGCTGTTTCTTTAAACTTCTGAAATATATCGTTATAAAATCTCCGCTATAACAACAAAATTTAAAACAGGTAAACAACTGCGACGAAAATATACATTGTTTCCGGTTTCAACTGACTATAACTAGCAGCAGTATCAAGCAGCGGCAGTCAAAGATTCACTGTTGATTTCAATTTCTGTCGTAGCTGTAGATCAAAGAGCATTTTTATAAAGGTAGCATTTGTTCACATCCATTTCGCCTAAGAGACCCTTCACAAAGGCAAATTGTAGATAAAATAGAAGAATTATACTAGTAATTGTTGAGCCATATGACAGAGGCATCAGTCCGCCGCTTTCAAATTATCTTAAGTGATTTAATAATAATGAAATCATTTCCTTATTACAATAATATTCATGCATAATCCAATCAAAGACAAATTGCACATAAAATAGAGAAATTATACTCGTTAGTGTAAAGCATTGACATTGTGTTTTCTTTGTGAACGTTCCTTTTAAGGACTCGAGTTGAAGATCCCGTTCCTAATTACCCTTATGCATTTATTAATAACAGAATTAACTCCTTATAACGATAATATCCAATCTTTGTTCCCAGAAAAGGAGAAAAATTGGTCAACTCATAAATGTTAGATTTTTAATTGTATTATTAACAAATTAGAGTTGGGCATTTATTTGACTCTTATTCGGAACAATATCTTGACGATGGTTATCGCCATGTGACAATTATACCTATTTGAGTATTTATCAGTAGGAAACTTTGTGACTCGTAATTGTCGTAATTGCAGACAACTGGTTCGTCCAGACAGAAGTTTAGATGGCAACAACAATACAGATGGTCTTATACCGTATACGTAGCCCGCGTATGTGCTAAATCCTTGACAACTAATCGACGATGAGTAGCTCAGAAGAATGAGCATAATACATGTTAAAAGAGCTCTACTTGGATGCGTATACTTTACATATATTATATACTACACATATATATACAGTATATATATGCTGAAAATCTTTGGGACAAGTTTGTTGGTTTGGTAACCGTTTATGTTTGGTTTCCGTTCTGGGTTGTGTTTGTGATCAATAAAGAATATTTTTTGTAACTTAAGTTCAGTTTTTGAGAAATAATGAACAAGAGAAACTCCGAGCAAGAAAGTCAAATTGACACTGATAACACATATTTCGGCTTTGTTATTCTATCATAAGTTAAGCTGAACATTGTAACATACATAGAGGTTCACCAACGAGAGCCAGCGTACTACGATGAATACCACTCGAGTCTTTCATTTGATCAAAATCAAGAACCAGAGGCAGACGCAAATGATTTTCATCGAAAGACACAGGCTCGGGGCACGGATAAATCGTTTTCTGACTCTACACATTTTAAGCACCATGCATTGAGGATGATTTTGGTGTAAAATCTATACATTTTGGAGTGATATAATATGGCGATATATCACTGACGTCACAACAGCCATGACGTCAAAAATGTTATGCCATATCTCCCTGACGTATTTTCTGTTGAATAATATCACTACTTATATTCTAGGCATATATAAATGGAGACACATCGGAAAAACATAAGATATATAGATAATAACTTCTGGTTTAATTTCGGCGCAGCGTTTTGACCGTTTTCAAGCAATGATACAATTGGATTTTCTCACAGATTTCAAGCAATTGTTTTCAAGCAATGATCCAGACATATTTGGATTTTCTCAGATATTTCAAGCAATTATTTTCAAGCCAATAGTTTGTATTTTCTCACTCTGCGACCCTAATAATTCCACTCCAGCCCTGGACTTTGTTCACCCGGTGACTTGTCATTTACACATATCTAGATATCATTTGTTTAAGCGGCAGTTAGAATCTGGAACGGTAACAAAACATATCTTAGAAATGGATTTTAAACTTCTGGGTAGCAACTAAATTTCGTATATTTTTGATTATGCCGATGTTGAGTGAAACCATGTTACAAACATGATTGATATGATTAGTCCACGTAAGATGATGGTTCCAAATGATACCTAAGAATTTGAAGTCGTTACAAAGACCTATTTGGATGTTATTGCGAGATGTAGATGGTATATCTCGAGAAAAAAAATGATTAATTGATAATGAATGAATGAGTTATTGATTGATTGATTGGAGTTTTACATCGCCGCTGAGGCTATTTCAATCATATCACTTATAGGAAAATAGGTCCAGTCGTTCATTTGGAAAAGCCGTTTGGAGTTGAAAACTAACTCCGTGATTTAGGTGATGTCTACCTCTATATCTAGTTTCCATAATCCAATTTAAAAATGACTGATAACCTAACTTTCTTTATATTTCTTGATTGTGCATGTGTGTGGGAAGGGTGGGGAGGGG
>JAVFBZ010176847.1:0-30052 GCA_032466195.1 Katharina tunicata | reverse complement strand
AACAAAAGTCTAAAAAACACGAAGCTGAAGCTACAAGGTAACTATGAACAACACTGCTGTCTCAGAGGAAAATAAATCGTCATCAAAGCAAAGGGGAGATAACTTTGACTAAAAGCAAACCGTGTTCCATGTTTAGTGTCTACACCACGTTGCATATCAGGTGACTTGCTACCAAGCTAATTAAAGAAAACATCTTATAATGGCAAATTTTCTTCTTCTGATAATTCATTTTTTAATTTTATAATAGAAACACCGTTTGTGTCTGGTTCAACTGCAACGGATAGATACAGCCGAACAACAACCGATTTGGAAGATAATGGTAACGCCTAGATCCAAATATTTCTATAAAAGTGTTTACAAAAGACGACTCCGAATTATTCCTCGACTGCAAATGTTTCTTTGCCTAGATGTTTTATAACGGGACCCCGCCGATGGCGGGAGCGTCCACTGCCCTGGTGCTCTCCACACTAAGACACACAAAGGAGGTTGTGGTGGTACCGTCTGTTAAATCCCGTGACTGTCTTGCAGTCGTCGTTGGTTTCTGAGTGGGGGCAGGGTAGGACTGCTGACCACCTCTTACTGTATGCAGTATAGGTTCGCAGCCATTTTACAACCTGACTTATATAACAGAAGTTATCGGGGGGTTGCGAAGATCGCAACTGATTTTGGTCCCGGCTTTCCCCTATACACCGGAAATACATACTCGTCATTCACTTGCGTGAAATGACATTGAGTACGACATAAAACTCCAATAAAATAAACGATAACTTTAACTGAGGTTATGGTCCAACGAAATTAAAAACAAGTAGTAGGTTAAAGACTGAACTTAATCATGGAATTGTCTATTTCAAGGTATCATGTTTGCTTCGAGTTTAAAACTATCTGTCTACGGTCAACTCTAACTATATCTTTATTTTGTATTTTTGTTTATACTTTCCAGGATCTGATTCATTGTATATTGGATTGGGAATCGGCCTTGTTGCTCTGATTATTGCGGTAACATTGGTAGCTGTCGTATTGTACAGGTATTTATTTTTCAGGATTTTTATTTATTGTGGAAAGATAGTGAAAATGCAGACATAAAGTCGCATTTCCAGAAGCTTAAATACAGGACTGACATTTTAATAATATTATATGTACTTTAAAGATTAGCTCCTAAAAATTTTAGCGTATTATAAGAGTTTATAAACTCTCAACCGTAGTCTCACAAGCTTCACAATTCGTCCATCTATCCCTTTTGGAAATGTTTTAGTTTTTGTTTTAGTAGTTTTATTTGTTTAATAGGAATTAAGGTGACGCATCATGAACCAGCTCCACTCGGCAAATAAATCTCTACCAACCTTGTATTAACTGGCAAGGGTAAACAGGCTGTTGGCTCGCTTTCGATATATTTTGTAAAAATGGTGTATCGCTCGAGCCATGCGGGGATTTTTGCGACATACAAGTAGCCGTGTAAAGTACTATTCGTCGCCATCATACCTTTAAATTCCCTATGTCGTAGAAAAACCCTAGGTACTTTTAACACTTTTCTCGGGTTCTGTTCAGTCGTAATGCGTTCAGCTTTTCAATGACAAGAACGGGTTGATTCTTTCGGTATTGTACAGTATTGTTCATTTTGCTCAAGCATATCAGAACGAACTTTACATTTTGGAATATTCTTTGTACTTTAAAATGTATAAAAATGTATAATCTTTGATTTTTAGAAGTGCAGTTTTTCAACAGATAAATATAATTGTTAAGTTGTTGCTGTTAATGTTTTAGACAAAGACGAAAATCTGCAACGAAAACAGAGGTGGAAAGTCCTTACATAAGACAAGAATCCAGAAGTCAAAATGTGGACAACAATGAGACCGATACCATCTATCAAACTATTGTTGACCCAATAGAGTACTACGTAGATAATCTTGGTATTGAAAACGAAAGTTGTGATCCAAAGATTCTGAAAGCAATTAACTCCTATAGGGCATACGACACCATTGAGTTGGACGACACAGCGACTATGGGTTCGATGAAGTTTGGAAAGAACCCACTTCGTGAGGAAATATCCAACCTTGGGACAGACGATTATGACACCTTTTCAACTGAACGAAATCTGCGAAATGTAAAGCGTAGTCCAGACTACAATGCCTTTTTTATCGCCAAATCTTCACCAGCGCACGATTATATCCATGACAACTATGACTCCTTCCCTGCTAAACAAGATGTGCGAAATGACAAGACAGACCCTGATTATAACACGCTCTATAACACGAAGCTTAGTCCAAGCCATGGCAATGACGGAAATTCCAATTCAGGACACACAAATGAACATACTTCCGGTACTGGTAATATTTCAGCCATCGATTCAGAGGTAAGCGCAAAAGATAATCCGTCCACAAGATGTAAACCTGATCCGGAATATAATTTAATTGTTGACACAAAGAAAATTTTAGCAAATGCAAATGCTGGAGACATTCTGTCTGGAGATTCACCTTCTCCAACTTTCGGTGGAAATACTAATATTTCCCAAATGGACAATGCAAGCGATGTATACAGTACAGCTAGAATACACAATCTGTTGCCAAAAGAGTCTTTTTCTGAAAGTGATTCATTATATAATAGTGTTGACAATGGCACAGGATGCTTTCGAGACAACAACCCTAATAAAACAACTGTGGGTATTCCAGACAACCTTTCGAAAAGCCCAGAACACCCTGGTCCATGGAAAGAAAATGCGGAAGGTGAGGCAGTTGAAGTTCAATCAGAATCAGTGTCTAGAGATGCAGGACCTAGTATTTCTGAACGCCTCAACAGAGAAGCAGTTGCCACCCGTGAAGATCGTCGAGTGCGTGAAAATGATTTTACGGAAGTTGGGCACCCTAACTATTATACGTCCACGGGACATGAAGAGTCACCAAAGGGAGATAACTCCGAATGTGATCCATACAATACCTTGTATAGGATTGCAGCAACTAGGAAGAGCTCTAGGTCCTCGAACACGATGATGTAAGTGTATGCATACAACGAAAAAATTTTTACGCTGAAAAATCAGTTTTCAGACATAACACCACAGTGCATTTAACTAAAATGCTATATATAATGTTTTAATTCTTGAAAAGTTGCTGTAAATCAAAATATAAAAAGACGACCATTATTGATGTAGATAGTATAAAGTGACAATTCAAAGACAGCACGCTTTTTTTTTGAGCGGCGCAAACTGTTAACCAGAATGGTGACTAAGTTTAAGATTCTTCTATCCTTAGAAAATAAATGCTATTCAGAAAAAACTTTGGCGGATATAATTACTATCCAAAGTGCTTGAAAACGTACCGTATTGAAAATAGTTACTTAAAAGTAAAAACAATCTTTAGATAAGATAAGAGGCTTAATATAGACTCGATGCAATTTCTAAGGTCTAAAATGTTTCGATTATTATTTTTGTGTTCAGGTTTCAGGTTAAAAAATGCGTGATTTAATTGCACTTTTTCTACTTTAAAATTGTAGTGTTATCGCAATTATTTGTATCTACCAGCTTTATCAGTCATAACTGTACATTGCCATTGGCTGTGGCTAATGGTTAAAACTTGGTTTCGGCCCGGTTTTGCACCATATATCGGTAACGTAAAGTCATCATATAAATGAAATAATCTCGGTTAGGACGTTTAACAGCAGTCAAAAATATGTATAAATAAATATAAATGTGTTTGAAATAGACTTGAGCACGGCGTCCAAAACAGGTCACACGAAACTCAAATAATTCCTGCCGTATCCCTCTAAAATTAGATTATTAGAATTTACAACATTTTGTAGAGGTGTACAAATCTCTCCTCTCGTTGATAATTTATCAAAGAGAGAACTATCCCCTTCTTATACGTTTTTGAACCTCTTTACAAACGTTTGCAAATTATCAATGCACATTTTTGTTACTTATTCAAATACATAATTGTTCACAGAAAGATACAGCCAAGTGCTGTTTAGATTATAGTTCTTAGGTCGCAAGGAATCGATTTTCTTCTACTTAAACGGGTACATAGCTGTAATGGTTTCGAATTAGTTTATACATTAAAAATATCGTTCTGTATTATTTAGTTTATTGTGTGAAATAATTGTATGTGTTATGTTAGCTTATGCTTTGTGTATACAGTTTTTTGTTATATGGCCTCGTAATTTTCATCGATAATTATCTTAACACAATTGTCTCACTATTTTCCTTGTATTGGGTGTAACTGAAAACATTGATAAAGGTTTATGGTTTATATATTTTCTGATGTTTCGCTTAATTAATTTTATTCCCTCAAAGGCTCCAATGGTCAGATAGTTTTGTAAAGCTCCAATGGTGATTTTGGCCCTTCTAGATGATATATATATTTTTGTATAAATGTAGAGAAATAAAATTTGGCTTGCCTCCACCGGGATTCGAACTCGGGTCTCTGGCTACCAGGGCCAACGCTCTAACCGACTGAGCTACATAGTTCGAAAGGCAGCATAGAAACTAAAAAAGCAGGGGACAAGACGAAAGGAATGCGAACTGCATTCGAGTTATACATGTAGACCCAGCTATTATCTTGACATAATCTGTAATTAAGTATTTTGCATGATACACATTTGATTTCCAGTCAGTGTCTCTTTAAGTGGAGAGAACGATACATCACGGTGGCGAATTGGTCAGAAGTATAGAGTTTCATTCAAAACATCTATTTATTCAATTGATTCATGCTTTACGAGGTACTCAATTATAAGCGACGTACATGACGACTGTGAATTACAGGTGATCCCTGGAAAACCGAGCTGAAACATCGGAACAATCACTCCTCTATCTGTATTTACAGAAAACTTTCACTATGTAGCTTAAGTCGACAAGATGGCACAGACGGTTATGTGGTGGTGTGCCATACGTTAAGGCAATTCAACGTCCCAACGCCCAAATAACTTAGCCATCACTGTGCGATAACTGTTTCGAATACAATTATTTACATGGAAACTCAAAACCCAATGGTATTGTCATTTTGCACTTAACTCAATGAATTAAATGGTGATGACTCAATGAATTAAATGGTGACGACAAATTCAAAGCACTTTTAACTTTAACGACATCATAACAAAGCTTATTCAGAGATTAAATTCATTTCAAACGAATTCTCGACAAGATTTCCGATAAAATAAACATGACGACTAAGACGGATTTAAAACTTCTTGGTAACCCAGGGTCATAGCATCTAGGCTGAAACGTTGCTTACCAATATACCCAGAAGTTGAATATCCATCTTGGTCGTTATGTTTTTGTTTTGTGCCCAACTTCTAAATTCCACTTAAACAAGATTTAGCCTCTATAGCCAGTTAGGCTGTAATCAGTGGATTAACCATTACTAAAATAAACAAATACACAAACACAACACATTTCTCGATTTAAAAACAAATATTGTATTGACGTCGATTCTAACATAGTAAATATATACATTAAAAAAACATATCTACAAATAACAAACGAAATAATATCACAGAAACAGAGAGAAATTCGTACAAATATATCACAGATGTTGGAGGTAAATGAATTGAGGTAATTATTTTTAAGTAAGCACGCTTCGGTTTGGTGCATGATTGCCTCTGTTGTTATTATTTCAATTCCATTGTACCGCAAGTTATTTCATGACTGAGTCATGGATCTACATAACTCTACAGATGTCTCGTCATTTGGTATACTTTATTTAAATAAACGCCAAACAATTGCATTACATCTATATCACTATTTCGTATTTAGTTAATTCTTACAATGTACAAGTTTGTCTGCTTCAAAAAAATATTACATATATATATTTTACAAAAAAAAAAACTATATAAAAAAGTATTGGATTAAAGGAACACCAGATGACTTAAAATCAAAATAAAAATATAAAGACTGAAAATGTATTTTTTTAGATTTTAAATGGTCAGGCAATATTTGGCCTCCTAAAATTCGATAATGCAGTTGATTAATCTGCCTTGATATACACATATTGTCCGTGATTTATGAGATAAAAAAAAACTGAATACACCTAAAACAAATACGCCGAGACACAATTTTTGTCCGATGAAGTAAAAACGTAGGACTGATTTGGAAAATAGGAGAGAAATCGGTATTGCCCTGAAAAACTATAAATATTGCCTATGTTGATGTATTTTTCCAGTTAAAGCATGTTGTTTGATGTCTTTTATAAAATTTTGAAATTGGAGTTGACATGACGGATGAAAACGTGTGAATATTTTGGCTACATTTGCAATATGGGTAATGTGTCTTTAATCTGCCGGGACAAAATGGCTTCGTTCACTTATTGTAAAAGGTGGGGAGAAATTGGATAAGGAATGCGACGGTACCGAGGCAACGGTACCGACAGGCCAATTTTGGTAAACTTTGTGTTTGTTCATGCTACTTGACGTTCAACAGTGCAACCCAAACTACAAGATGCTGAATGGGGTGCCACAGGAAAGTATTATCAAGTGTTGGCGAAAAAATACTTGCAATCCATAGCATAGTGCAACTGAGACCAAGGCGTCCACTTTTGGGTTTCATGTACGGTCAATGCCAAAAGATGATGGCGGACTGCCGAAGCCATACTCTACGTGCGGACTTTGTGTTTCGAGAGAGACATCCCAACTAACTAAAAACTCCAAGTGTTAATGTTTCAAAACCAGCATATATTTGAAAGGTGATTTAACGATCAATGCGTTTTTTTAACAAGCCAATTCATAATTCACATAACGGTGAGATATAACAACGCAAACGAGCATGCAAGTTTCAAAGAGTTGTTTTACACATCTGCCAGTTTCCGCAAACGCTATACTGTATCAATTTCTCTTGCTTGGTAGACTTTGAACGAAATATGAAATTTTATTCAATGTAACAACTATGCGATCGGCTAAGTAGAATGCACATTTATATTCGTTGTCAGAGGAAGAAAACTGTCTGCGATAAATAAACTGAAAGGATTTAAATGTCGCGCAATTTGACAAAATGTTGTATTATGTCTTTGTTGAATTTCAGCCCAAGTTGACGAACAAACTGCTCTAAAAATAATGCTTGAAATTCAAGCAGATTGTCTGTAGACATTCATTGTGTTTATGCTAACGTTAGGAAATGTGTTACTTTCTCCAAAAAGACATATATATAATGTTTTAATAGTACCTTTTGTGTTTTTATTAAAAGTAATATTGATGGGTATCGAGAATATGGTTTGCAGTGTATTCAAATTTAATTTGTTAAGGCATTTGAGTAAAGGCAAACATTGTAAAATTATATTATGGGTTGTTTTGGGAAAATAAAGTGGATTGTTCCGTCTTAATCTAGATGACTGGTTGCTGAATAAGCTGTTTAAAATGTTCTTATGGAATTGTTGTGTTTTTCTTTAAACTGAACGGAAAGTCAAAGTTCTAGTGCATGTATTTTTGGCACCCAAGAATACCAGATAGATTTATTTTGACACAGGCAAATTAATTAAAATTTCAGTTCCTATTTGGTTTAAACTGCAGTTTGCGTTTGTTTGTTGTTGTTGTTATTTATTTGTGGTAAAGTTTGCTGGCAAGTTTATCTAGGTGTAATGTTAATCTTGTTCCAATAATATTTAAGATGTGTTTTCACTAGTTATAGATACATTTTTAATTTCTCATCAGCAATTTTACCACGATTATTTTTAATTTCTCATCAGCAATTTTATCACTCTATGTTTAACATAAATACTATTTTTATTTATCTTAGTGAATAGACATATTACAAGAAACAGGTATGTTTAATATTGTTTCAGTCTATTTTTTATTAAACATGGTAAATACATGTATATATAGCTTATTAGTTTTTACAGATATGTTTAATCCTTTAATGTTTATGTTAATATGAAAATCTGACCGATTAAATTGTGGTCATTTTACAGAAATAGTTTAACAAGCCATAGTATTTTTAAAAACATTTTATGTTTATTTCTTTTCAAAATTATGACTTTATTCATTGTGGGTACTGTTTTATAAATGAATACGCGTTTTAAATTGAGATTTTTAGTGTCTGTACATTTATTTTTCGTAATTTAGTAGCATTACTTATGATTACTGCAATTGTATTAATAAATCTAGCCCAAATATTCGAATACAAATTATTTATTTGTTTTAGCGCGATTTGGAGTTGCTTAAATGTGTCAATAAATTATTATTCTAAATACAAATTGTTTTTGTTGGTAAATCAAATTGCTAGGTTGGTTTGTTTTGTTTAGTGAAATACTTTTTAAAAAATTCAGGAGTCGATAAAGCTGAAGAAAAGTGACAAATTACCAAGAAAATTTAATAAACTTACTCTGATAAGCTACTGAAATTTCAAACACTGGTATGGTTAATAATTGTGAATATTTTTAACGTAAATTTATCTCTTCTTTTCTTTGTTTACAACAAGTTTGAAAGCGAATGTTTCGATCTTAATAAATTCATATAAATATATTCACAAGGTCTTTGCTGCGAGTGCTGCAGAGTTTTTTTTTTTTTGTAAAATAGAAAAGTTCAGTTTATTGTTTTTATAATTCGTTTCATGATTTAATTTTCATGATTTTCTTGTTTAAAGCATGTCTTATTTACGCGTATTTGCTTCTAGCAATATGTTTGACAGATGGATAGTTTTTTTTTATAGATATATTTGAAAAAGGTGTATTTGTCAAAAAAATATGTTGAGCATTGCGTACATGTTTAAAGAAAAATGTTTGTGCAAGGCGTATTTTTTAAGCATTATATTTTAAAAAGCGTTCTTATTTGCTTCCGTGAAAGGTTTTAAATTTGTTTCAAAAAGGCGTATCAATTTAAAGCAGAGTATTTAAGGTATATGCTTTAACAAAGTGACCTTGTTTTAAGAATATAATTTGCAAGGCGTTTTTTATTTCTTTCGAAAAATATGTTTTAACAGGGCGTATTTGTTTCAAGAAATGTTAAAGATAACTTACTAGTTCCAAATGATGTTTATAGCAAGGCATATATGTTTAAAGAAAACCGTTTTCACAAGGTGAGTTATTTTTTCGAGCATGTTTCAAAGAATAAGAATAAGGCTATTTTGTTGAAAAAATGTTTTTTTTTTTAAGGGCGTGTTTGTTTTTAAAAAATATGATTTAACAGGGCGTATTTGTTTCAATAAATGTTTAAACAACTCTTGTTCCAAAATGTAATTGCAGTAAGGCGTATAAGTTTTAAGAAACTTTTTCTGGCTGTTGTATTACTTTTTCAAGCAGTTTGTTCTTAAAATGAGTACTGTTTTGGGGAATTGTGATAGGTTTAAAGATTTGTTACAAAAAGGCGTATCAATTTAAAGCAGAATGTTTAAGGTATATGCTTTAACAAAGTGACATTGTTTTAAGAATATAATTTACAAGGCGTTTTTTTTATTTCTTTTGAGAAATATGTTTTAACAGGGCGTATCTGTTACAAGAAATGTTTAAAGATAACTTATTAGTTCCAAAGGATGTTTATAACAAAGCGTATATGTTTAAAGAAAACTGTTTTCACAAGCTGTGTTATTTTTTCAAGCATAATGTTTTCAAAAGGCGGACTGTTATCAATAAATTTTCAAGGTTTAAACATCTGTTTCAAAGAATAAGCTTTAACAAGGCTATTTTGTTGAACAAAATGTTTTTTTAAAAGGACGTATTTGTTTTTAAAAAATATGATTTAACAGGGCGTATTTGTTTCAAGAAATGTTTAAACAACACTTGTTCCAAAAGGTAATTGCAGCAAGGCGTATAATTCTTAAGGAATTTTTTTCCTGGCTGGTGTATTACCTTTTCAAGCAGTATGTTCTTAAAATGAGTACTGTTTTCGGGAATTGTGATACGTTTAAAGATAGGTTTAAAAAAGGCGTATCAATTTAAAGCAGAATATTTAAGGTATCTGCTTTAACAAAGTGACATTGTTTTAAGAATATAATTTACAAGGCGTTTTTTTTATTTCTTTTGAGACATATGTTTTAATAGGGCGTATCTGTTACAAGAAGTGTTTAAAGATAACTTATTAGTTTCAAATGATGTTTATAGCCAGGTGTATATGTTTAAAGAAAACTGTTTTCACAAGGTGTGTTATTTTTTTCAAGCATAATGTTTTCAAAAGGCGGACTGTTACTAATAATTTGTCAAGGTTTAAACTTCTGTTTCAAAGAATAAGCTTTAACAGGGCTATTTTGTTAGAAAAATTGTTTTTAATCTGTTTCAAAAAGGCGTATATGTTATCAATAAATTTTCAAGGTTTAAACATCTGTTTCAAAGAATAAGCTTTAACAAGGCTATTTTGTTGAAATAAAATGTTTTTTTATAAGGGCGTATTTGTTTTAAAAAAATATGATTTAACAGGGCGTATTTGTTTCAAGAAAAGTTAAAACAACACTTGTTCCAAAAGGTAATTGCAGCTAGGCGTATAAGTTTTAAGAAATATTTTTCCTGGCTGGTGTATTACCCTTTCAAGCAGTATGTTCTTAAAATGAGTATTGTTTTCGGGAATTGTGATAGGTTTAAAGATTTGTTACAAAAAGGCGTATCAATTTAAAGCAGAATGTTTAAGGTATATGCTTTAACAAAGTGACATTGTTTTAAGAATATAATTTACAAGGCGTTTTTTATTTCTTTTGAGAAATATGTTTTAATAGGGCGTATCTATTACAAGAAATGTTTAAAGATAAGTTATTAGTTTCAAATGATGTTTATATCAAGGCGTATATGTTTAAAGAAACCTGTTTTCACAAGGTGTGTTACTTTTTCAAGCAAAATGTTTTCAAAAGGCGGACTGTTACTAATAATTGTTCAAGGTTAAAACATCTGTTTCTAAGAATAAGCTTTAACAGGGCTAATTTGTTAAAAAAAATTGTTTTTAATTTGTTTCAAAAACGCGTATATGTTTCATTCAGCTTGTTCTTTAAATGAATAGTTTGTCAAAGAATAAGCTTTAACAGGGCTTTTTTGTTTCAAGAAATTTGTCTTAAAAGGCGGTATTTGTTTTGTAAATGTGATTTAGCAAGGCCTAATTGTTTCAAGAAATGTTTTAACAAGACTTATCGGTTTCAAAAATATATTTTGAGCAAGGCGTATATGTAATTAGAAAATTGTTTCCGGAATGTGTATTATTTTTTCAAGCGTTATGTTTTTAAAATACGTTCTGTTTGCAGGAATTGTATGCGAGGGGTGTTAGGTTCAAATATTTGTTTCAAGAAGGCGTATTTGTTTCAAGCAACGTGTTCTCAAAATGCACATTTCGTCAATGAATACGCTTTATCATGGCTATTTCGTTTCATTAAATTTTTTTTAGCAGGACGTAATTGTTTAAAAAAATATTTTAACAAGGCGTATTTGTTTCAGGTAATATTCTTAAACAGAATCGCTGTGCAGTTTTAAACAAATGAGGTCACTAAGAACATATAAAATACAAACAATTGTGAAAATGCAGAGCACAATTGGAAGAATAACAAAATTGCTGCAATAAAATCAGCATGTTTTAAAATAAAGTAAGCTGCTATAAAATTATTTGAGCCAAAAATGAAAGATAAATATCTGTAGTACATAATACCTGTATAAAGCCTAATGTAGTGTTATATACAAAAAAAAACCCTATAGTTTGTTGATTGCTTAAGGCTTATCTTTCGGCTAATTTGACGAAAAGTTTGATTCATCCTTTTTTGGGTCAAAAATGAATCAAATGTCAATAATAAACACGAACAATCTCCAAATTAAACATAAAACATGATAATTATATAAAAAAAACTCAATTTAAAAATTCTTGTAATTAAAAGTTGCATTAAATATGGCACTATGAAGGAATTTCCATTTCTGCTAAAGCACACTAGTTTTTCACGTTATGCGTAAGTTTGTACATTTAACCTATTTTGACCTTTCTGGTGATCGTGACTTCCCCGAACGTCGTCTGCTAAGTCGTTCCTTCCGGTTTTGAGGAGAGCCACGGACAAGGTATCAATCTAAAACAAATCAAATTACACAAAAATATAAATACTTACAGCAAACATAGAGGGTTAAAGTTAATATTTATTGTGTACAAAGTTTAATCAATTTGAAATATATCAAACCTAAAACATGACGACTGAGAAGGAGTTTCAACTTCGGTGTATATTGGTAAGCGATGTTTCGGCGTAGACCGTAAAGAACGTAAAAAAGCTTCTAAATGCTTCTAGAAGCTTCTAAATGCCGCTTAAACAGTATACATCAAAGCTGTAAGAAATAGTATTTTACAATGTCTTTATTCGAGGAGATCAATGTTTATGGATTCAGTTTAAATTCGATTTTCTTTTTCTTTACTTTACTCATAAATGAAATAAAACAATGGCAGAATACTCAAACGCATATAAACTGCAATCGTAGCTAAGGGGTTCCGTGGTATATGAATGCACATTGAAATAACTGCCCACCTCAGTTTCAAACAAATACATTTTTAAAGAAAAACGTATTTAAGAAAGTCCAAAATTATAAGAAAATGTGACCAAAAAAGGCGTTGTTGCTTATACCATACATCAACGTAAGGAATATATTGTCTTTATAGGATTTACCTTGTTGCTCGCCTTCGGTGCTCTTTTTAACCATGTCATGATCATTTCGAACTTCGCCAGTTCATCTCCTTCGTCTTGTGCATGGGTGTTCCGAAGTATGGCTTGGACTCGGGAATGGCGGATATCCAGATGTTGTGCGAGTCTGTACCATTCATCTCCTAGTTCTCTCGCTAGGTGGCGCACCAAGTCTTCATTTACGGGGCCTTCTTTACTTATTATAGCTAATGGCGTCTTAGTGGGGGTGAAGGTTGTCTCAATATGGTACTGTCAAGAGAATGTAATTTCTTTTCAAAATCAAGAAAAAGTCAACACTGCCACAAAAATTCACGAGGAAAGATCCAGAAATAACACTTTGTTTTTATTTCAACTTGCCCAGAAAGCTAAGTCAGCTTCCTCCAACTGTCCGTACTTAGCATAAAAGAAGTTATGTTTGTTACAATATAGCAACACACCTGTCCTGTTCTATAAATGTAGCTGGATAGTGTTAGAATAAAAACGTAACCCAGCAAATATGTTATAGCCTTTGAGTACAGCTTTACACTATTCAGTTAATCAATCAATCACAATTTATTCAATCACAAGTACTTTTTATTTTTTACTGACTCACTAGTTCAATATAGGTAGCCTTCTTACCTTTGGAATGTTGACCAATAGTTCCGCCAGAAGTTCTCTTTCGTATTTGATGGTTTCCGGTTCCGGTATTACGTCGTCTTCGTCTGTCTTTTGTTGAAGTTTGGCACGTGGAACAGGTTTTTGGATGATCGGATATTTCCGGAAAAACTGCACGAAACCTCGGAACACTGAAAAGTTCCTCTGCAGGTATTTGTCTGTCTCCACCAAGGAAAAGTCTAAACTAGTTGACATGTTTGAATTAAAAGACACTTGAAGCGAGGTCTCTTCAGCGTTTCGTATGTTTCCTCTGAAACCAATTTCAATAATGTCTCCTTCACGAACGCTTACATCCGGGCAATCTTTAGGTCCTTCTTCAAATCCTTCCTCCTGTAACTGCTTTAACGCCTTGTCGATTCGGCTGTTCGGCACAATTTGAGCAGTAGCCTCGAACGGATCTTCTAGCCTGTAAGACCAAATTGAAATAAAAAAAAAAGTATAATAATTTATGGACATTTCGCATTCTAGAACAATTGCAACATTATGTTTCATGTGTTGTAATCAGTGAGATGTGATTTTCCTTAATAATATACACACAAATCGTGTGTTAAATCCTATATTTTTATTTGTTTAATGCAAGTTGTATGAAATGTTTGAATAAAGAAAATTAAGATAGCATTATTCCCATGCATGAGTTTAACAAAGTAGAATAAAGTTACGACTCCAACAAAAGATACATAGATGCATGGTGATTCAATATTTCGGTTTATTTTAAAATTCATTCTTCATAACGGTTTAAAAAGAAACATAAATATTAAATCACCATGCATCTTAGGGTATCTTTTGTTGGAGTCGTAACTTTACTCTTATTAGAAAATTAAGAGATAGGTAAACGTATCATTTATCCTTCTTGTGTAACACATTAAATTCGCCACTTATCGCTTTATCGTATTAAGTCGGTTACTATCATTGTTATAAAATAAACTGAATTCCAGTTCGTAATGCTTTTTTGTTTCCCTTGAGAAGAATAACGAAGCAAGAAAACTTTAAAAAAAAAATCACACCTTTGTCTGAGGACAACTTTAACAGATCGCCTAGCCAGCGCTGCCTCCAGATTGGATGCCATTGTCGGGGCCATTGATTCGTCAATGTTCGTTCGTGTTCGTAGAATCATGAACCTGTGATACAACAACAACACGGAGTTTAAAAATGTAACCAAAGTGAATTGAGTGAATATAACGCTTAAAATCTAAATTATGTAGAAGGGTATTCAAACCTCTAGTCGTTAATGCATAACTTCTGGACTAAAGAAACAGCATGGAGCTAGGATCAAGGAAATACAGAAGTTGTAACTTATAAAACATTTATGACTTTTCAAGGAATAGTCATATTGACCAAAAGCCATAACAAAGAAAACAGTTGAATTAAGATCAAAGGTGATTTATGAGCCATTTGAAAACTCCTGACCAAAGCTGCACATTCCTTACTTAAATTTAAGAATCTCAACATTATTTAATTAGATGATAAGCGCCTTGTGGGTTTAACATTGGGCTACCGATTCATCTTCACTCTATACCAGTTAAAAATCTAAGTCCACTTAGACCTAACATATAAACTAAAATTCAATCAAATTATTGATTTGGGTCAATTGATGACATTCAGTATATCAGTAAATATATAATTACTTTTCTACTGGTTGCTCCAGTTCAAACTGTAGCACATCTAGTTTAACCTGGCGAAACGTTGTGTCTGGTATTACTGCCCATCGACCGGAAGCGAATCGATGTAAAAGGTAAAGATTGTCGTTTTCGTCATCTGGAATCATAAAGAAACTCTTTCATAAATTATCTGTTGATGTTTTAATAATTGGGACATAAATGATGGGACACGCTGAAGTGAGTAGATATTTCCGTTCATGTCCTCTCAAATATTGCGATATTCTTCATTAATATTGATCTCAAATATTTTGTTTTTAATTTATTTTCAGCTAAAATTCTATTTTTTCCCCCTAGTCTCCGTTTGCTTAAATTTATGTGGATAATACATAGATAAATATTTACAAAATGTTTGTAGGGAATATTTCCAGACACCCAAATTACTTTACAGTTATGAAATATTAACTCTAGCTTGAAGTGAGTCTTATGTGTTCCCCGTTTATTCTAAAGCTTAGTAATCAATTCATATTCTTCATAAATAGTCACACATTATCTTGCTTTAAAGCTAGATTGATCATGTTGGGTAAAGTCACTTTGTTTAATGTTTATCATTTTTTTTGGATGTTTGAGCAAGAAGGCTATATCCCACACAGACCATTGACCAGCTGTATTGTGCAAGGCAAACGGGATAGAAACCAGAAGAAATACGACCTGGTAACTGACAGATAATCCAGGTACTGTCAGATCGAGTGTTTGAAGTCGCGATCTAAGAAGTGACGGGGATCAGGAGAAACTTTCACAAAATATATCGAACGATAAAATTACTTCACGTTAAACTATAGGCGTGTAATTATCGTATGATATTTTATTGTCCTACGATATGGTGTAAAATTGGCCCCAGAAGCGTTGACCTGTGCGTTTAAGACCACTCTCCCACGAAGTCACATTATCATAACGTGATCATTAGAACATGTTTTATCGGAACGTAAGTAAATGATTGATGAATACAAAATTAGTCATTTGTCACTATAAATATGCGTATACTGTATCGTAAGCTCTCTTGATGATAGAATATAAACGCTTAAGCGCATACAACTAAAAAGAATAACAGCACCAACAGTCAATTAATAAGCAAATAAACAACCCATGAAATTTGCGTACCGTCGCTTCCTCCGTAAATTCCCATGTACCACCTAGTTTCCGTTCTGCGAATCGGTTCCTCTTCCTCTTCCAGTTGGTTGGGTTTCCGGTTTAGTTTCTTTTTCTCTTTCTTTTCCTGGACATCTATCGGATCGGGAATATGTCTGACAGCCTGCTTCATCTTGGCTTCTTTTGCAGCCCTCATGGCCGCCAGTTTCTTAGCTTTGGCTGGATTCGGAGGACAGGGTACTGTGATCTGTAAGTTAAATAATTATTTTGAATTAATCCGATGTGAGACCAGCAAGGGGAGGAGGGGGTCCAATCAGTGAACGGTTTGCAGGCTCAACTGGCGACATAGTAGGCTAATGTTTTTGGCGTGAGTTTCCAGGTGAAACAGACCAAAGTTAAAGGTCGTTGATCTGTATAATAGTGGAAGAAATACTAGATGGAAACCAGAAAACCCATGGCATTCCACTGGTTGTTAGCCTATCAAATTACTTAAATTTCGGATCTATTGAACACGCGCTCTATGGATAAGGGGTCTGTTTCATATAGGAGTTCAGGAAGTAAGGGTGTTGCTTTTCCTTTGTGCTATCGGTTAAGGTGACACCCTGGACAATAAAATCTGACAACGCCTCAACCAATGTCTGCCCAACATCTTTATGTTTAGTAGCAATCGCCAAACAGATATCTGTATTTTTGGATCAAGTAATCACCAAATGTCCTTTGTTTTGTATATTGCCACATATTTCATGATTCTCATTTGTTATTCACTCGTGTATAGTTGCTCGCCGTTTTGGATTACTATCGTAGCATTTGTATTGGGGGAATTAGCCACATTATATTACAAGGTTATGACCTACATTGTGGAGGCATGCAGTATCATTATGACCCCTACATTTTCTAGCACTAAGTTGATGTTGATAAAAACTGTTAACAAAATTAAGGTATACAAAGACAACAGTTCATAAGATAATTTGAATATAGGCCTACTTACAATAACAGTATTTTTGAAGTTGTTTCTCTCCCATTTTGTAGTCACGATAGGGCTACTGTTCAGCAGACCGCGCATGTCCAAGTCACGTGTCTTCAGATCGTGAACAGTGTTTGAATCAACAGGCTGTACCTACAATATAAATCATAACAATACATTATATGACACTTGATTTAAAGCAGAATTCATATTTTAACCAAAGTCTTCCGTGACGTGAGTCTTCAATGATTGCGTCTAACGGATAGATTTAAAAAAAAAAATGGAGATTTTTCACAGAACAGTTATTTCATTACAAGGTGTGTGTCAATTGGACTTGTTCAACATATGCCATTATACAAAGTTTCGTCACAAATAAATTACCATTTTAATTCTAAGTCTAAATTAAAACGTTTTAATCCATCATTGTTTTTTATATTATTTAAAACCAGTATTTGGGTTACGTCCTTGTTGCCAATGGTTGCTAAGTTTGAGATTAAATTCATGCCGGTATACTTGGACAGAGATTTTATTTCCAACAGGGTTATTGGGTTAGCGGGTTGCTTATGCAATGAATCTATATAATGTTTCCTGATCACAGATTGACTTAAACGTATTTATCCAGCCATGAGTGACTCGACGTCTGACGACTTCTCCAGGTAACAGGGTCTAAATACATACGTAACGTTATCATAGAAAGACGTACACTTTATAACATACTATACCTGTAACATGAAGAGTTCCTTGTCGTTAAATGAACCACGTGATGTCTTAAATGTCACGCGCTGGTCAGCAGAAAAGCTGAGCTTTGATGTCTTGCGTGTGAGGGTGATGTGGTCTCGTTTAAATCTGGAAACCACGGCAAGGGTGGTATATTCCGAGACTTCGACTTGAGCGAAACGAAATTCCTAAAAGGTAGGAAGGTACAATATTGATTAGCAAATTTAATCTAGTTATGGTGAGACTTGATAAACTGATCAAACAACTACTGATACGTGTGTGATTGTGTACATATTTCTGTATTATACATGCTTTCGGAGAGAACTTACTCCATCTTCAGGTGTGGCTACTGATAATGGCTAATGATCTATAACATGGGCGTCATTGTGTCAATGCCAGATTTATAAATCTTTCAAAAAGTATATACAGTACATAAATAATTTTAAAACAAATTAAAGAAATAAAATCGTTTTAACAATCTTGCGGGATGTTTGTGTCTTAACATTTGGTTGAGTTAACTGTTCGTTATTTCTCTTTACTCTTTTAGGTGCAATACTCTTTTTCTTATTAAGTATTTACTATAAAGATGAAAACATTGTAAATCGAAGTCGAAGTCAACGTGTCATCACATCCTGTGTCCAGCAACATAAACGTGTCATCACATCCTGAGTCTAGCAAAAAAAAGGAGTCATAACATCCCGTGTCTAGCAAAATAAACGTGTCATCACATCCTGTTTTCTAGCAAAATACGGCAAATGACGTTGAATATCAACACTGATGCTCATTTACTCTTTGTTCTCATGTTAAGTTAATAATTTAGCCTGTGATTGTTTCGCATATAATTTGACCCTTTTAAATAAAAAAAAGCATATTACAATATACCTTGTGTTCTTCAAAGGAAACTTCTCTCGTTAGAAGCTCCTGCCATTCGCCACCAATGTCAGCTTTTATAACCGGCTCTCGTGAAAGCATCGACGCCCTGTTAGCTGTGAATGGCACTGCTACGAAGATGGGGCTCTGGAACGTCATATAAAATATTGTTTTTAACCTATCGAAATACCTCAAAAATATTCATAAATTTATGAATTGGCTTTTTTCAAGCCAGTATATTCTATTTATATGTTGAGTTTACACAGCATGTCTTTTGTCAATAATCTCTGCCCAGCTACTTGAAAATTTATGTGAAGCATTTTGCTTAACATTGTGATATATTTGTTGGTAGTCCACTATAGAAGTTTTCAGTCTATTTCTAAATCCAGACATAGAATGAAGTTTTCATCCAAGACTGTGATTAGCTTGAACAGTTATACATACATCAATCATACCTAAATAGACATAGTTTGGTTTCATTTGAAGAAATATACCTTCTCATTTTCAACATATATCGTATTATGCGTTTCTTACCCTCATCTGTTCGCCCTCGTGGTTCGGTGCTAAGGAAAGAATTGGGCTCACGAGCTCTTCGTTCTCTTCAACCGTGAAGCTGGATTCTAATTGGTTGGCGGCATCACATGTAATATGATTGGCAGAGAACTGGGCGGGATCGCCTCGAATTATACAACCAACCATGGGTGAACCATTGGGGTCTCTAACCTCGTACCTTTTTTTAATTAAAAAAAAAAAGATGCTTCAATGTGAAACAGAAAACCAAAAGAAATCTAAGCCCAAGACTATCAAGTAAGTGTTTGCGCAGAGTTTAAATATGTTGGATGGAAAATAAACACAAAAAGAAAAGAAATTCGAAAATAGAATACAGAAATAATCAAATAAACACATTCAAATTGCGTCAGAACGTTTTCTGTTTACAACCTATGCAAGGAACACAATATTCTACACTGTAACGTTAATTAGAATATTGAAACGAATTCTGAAAATCCTAGAAGATGTTCAATTTTCATAACGGAAAGCTTTCGTTGTTATTTTTAGTATACTCATCACACATTATAAAAATATAATGTTCTAGACATTTTTTCTTACACATATGGGTCCCACTCTTCCCACGCGTGACAAGTTTCCATGTTTCCAGACGATTCGCGTTTCTTCCACTCTTGTTCATGCTTGCGTCGCGCTTTTTCTTCGCGTTTGGCTTCCTCTTCGCGTTGCCTTTCTTCTTCGATGGCGCGCCTTTCTTCTTCTACTTTTTTCTCAGCGGCTTTTCTTTCTCGCCACTCGGTTTCTGCCTTGGCTTGCTCGGCTTCTTCCTTTGCATGTGCCGCGGATTGGGCAGCCTCCATTGCGATGCTTTCGGTTTCCGCGGAAATCTTCACCAGTCGCGCAAGTTCAATGTTTGCGTGAGCAACTTCCGCGTTAATCCGCGCTAGTTTTGCGGCCAACTCCTTCTGTTCTACTGTAGGTTCTTGTTCTGAAGAATAAAAGATACGAAATAGATAGATGGATGGATGGAAGGACGCATTGAATGAATGGATGGATGAAAGAAAACGAAATGAAATGACTTGATGAAAGAACGAATTAAACAAATCATCTACTATAAAGATCAAAGAATGTTTGCTATCATGGCTATTGTTTGAAACTTTCATACATATCACAAAAATGTGCGTAAAGGTCATACAGTTTGCTTTGCGTCATATATACCCATATGTTTTACAACCATGTAGGTCCAATGGAAATGTAACTCTACCACACTCGCAATTGTTCCAGCACAACTGAACCCATTTGAACCCGTAAACTATACTAGTGATACGCGAATCGGAACACATTATTATTGAAATGGAAAACACTTACTGTGAAATGTTTAACAACAGAATAGTTCCGAATTAGACACCTCTTGGTCAGTGGGGGCGACTGTGTGTTCGTACTCCGTCCAGAAACTTAAATGCTCGTTCAACTTTACATTATTAGACTATATATACTCTTCAATTGCGTGCATGTGATTGACGATCTAGTGTCTCTTCAACATAATAGGGTGAGTCTGGTGTAAAAGAACAATACCGTTTGGGAAGGGTGACTTACTTTTCCAAATAATAAGGTGGACTATTTTGTGATGTTTCTGGTTCTTATTCATACAGTGTACTATTGACCTGGTCTACTGTTTATATTTAAATGTCAAATGAGATCATGGGTATAAACTCAAAGAATTAATATTGTTATTCGTTCCTTTCGATAAAGTATACTATTGACCTGGTGTACTGTCTGTATTTACATGTCAATGAAATAATGAGTTTAAACTCAACTACTTAATATCGGTCATCGTGTAACATAATTCACGTACGTGACTGGAAAGGTCAGCGATATTTGGTCTGATTGGCTACCAGAAAGGACGGTTCGAAACGGTCATTCAGGACTTAATTAATGCTAATATATACATTGGTATTGTGTTTAATAAGTTCCAATTGTACTGCAGGTCACCGGAGGTCAGTCACGTGGTGTTTCTCCATCGTCATTTCAATAGTTCAAATGAGTAACAAATAACGATAATGGTGACCTTTGTTTGTGAACTTGTTCCTTATAGCCTATTCGCAACCTCCACAAATTGTATTCAAACGACTTTTCCTCAATAACTGAGAGTTTTTCATATAAATCTATTTAAATTTTCACAAAATAATAATATAGCTTTAAACTACTCCATTGAACTAATTTTGTACATTCTCATTCTATTTGGATTAACAGTGGTCTCTAGTTTCTTTTAAAACAAGATCCGGTTTTACTTTCCCTAGAGTTGGGGTTCAACATTAAATTGACAGTTCCAACGAAATATCGATTTTCACAGTCCTTCATTAAGATATATTATTAAAATGTATGATTACTGATTGTAAAAGAAGCGCTTCCTGAAGTTTGGAACGAAATGACAACGACGACCAATGTAATGCAGTTATTTAGTGTTAAAATAGCTGGAAGTGATTTTCTCAATGATAGTTACTCGAGTCTTTTTTGTTGGATTCACAGAACAAATACAAATCTTCTTGCTTCTTTACTTCACGATGGTTCTTATCAGGTCAAGACTAAAATATAATTTAGTTATTTCGATATTATGATTATCCTTTTAGTAAGATACCAATTTAAGCAACTTTACAAAATGAAAACCGCACGGACTTTGAAATAACGATCCCCAAAATCCGGTACCAAATGTATAGTTCATCGGCCATGCAGCTATATGATCTAAAATCCTACCATGTCTGGCGACAAACGTAGTTGTCCTTTCTTGAACCTTAATATTTAGCTTCTATTACACTCAATGTCAAACAAGTTTACCAAACAGCGAAATGTGCATTGGATAATGTTTGCTGTTAAAGGTGGCGGTATTATACCAGCGCCTTAAAATAGGTAATTCAGACTGATTGACGGACTGAATTTCTAACAAGAATGTAGTTTGTTAGTCCGCTGTTATAGCCTACTAAAGTACTAAAAGAGATATATTGGACCAGCTGAGCTACAAGGTATATCAATACCGTTTTATTATAATGCCTGTACAACGTTTTCTTGAACTCTTAAATAAGAAGTTTAATAAGAACAACGCTTTAGAACTGACACATACAGTTTTTACAATGCTCTAATAGTAAGAATTGACTGTCTAAAGAATGTCTTTATGCATATATAGTATTGATATTGTGGAGTAGAATACATTTTCCACGAAGTTCAATACAGCCAATGTAAGGTTTAAAATGGGCTTAGCCAACTTTAGTCAAATGGAAATGAATTCAATGCAAATTTCAATTCAGTTTTCTGGGTCAAGCAATTATATATAAGCTTCGATAAAGTAAATCTGGTTCCTTTCTATGCCACATAGTAACATTTGTTAACCGAGTTGCCCGCAATACAAGTATGAATACAGAGCTTATGGCACGTCAAACTTGTGATACTGTCACCAAATATTTATTGTATATAATATTGATGTGATACATTCAATTTTCGAGGCAGCGTGGCGGCTCAATCCGTTTTGCATTAGACTGCATTGGGTCTCTTTTACGCTACGGGGAATAGGTCCGAAACCCCCGTGGACCTTAAGTATAAAGGGGAAGTTTTCCGTAGACTGTGGGGTGTTTTTTTCTAGTTTTCCTCCAACTTTTCCGCCATACACTGGCAACACAGTCACCATATACTAGTACGTGACATACGTGCAGTACGACGTGAGACACATGATACAGATGAATTCCATTTTTGTCTATGTCAAATTGCCAATTGCGAATCAAATATTGTCTGAGGCGAAATTCTTTAGCGGCCTAACCAGGGGATCCCCCCCTCACGCACCCCTATCGTGTTTCATATGTTAGTTTCGTGTATAGATATAAATTATGCTAAGGTGTAATTTTTATGAGTGTTAAATCATATTAATAAAGATTATGTCATGAGCCTTCAAGTATGTCATTTATCAAAGGGCCATAAATGTGAACGTGTTCGGACTCGTACATTGCCGTACTGCTTTATATCCATTATATCTTTTGACAACTTTGATCTAGGTTAGTTTAAGCCAATTTATTGATCAAACCAGCGAAGGTTTGCTAAAAGGTCGTATTTGACATGTGTGTGCATAGCGTTAAAAAAACCCGCGCGGAATCTTTGTGCAATGGAACGCCAGTATGTTACAGGTGTAGCAACATACATATATAGCCTCAGATATAACATGATATACAAAATGTTGTGTAGCAGGGATGGGATATTTGGATACCCCTATGATCAAGCGAGATCTCCTTTGTATGGCGAGTACAAGATAAATATATGAGGCCTGATGGAGACATTTAGAAATCGACCCACTTCAGCTGATAATGTCAGATAATGTACTGGTATGGTACGTCTTATACGTTTTCTACCATGTTTCCCCGTAAGAACAATTATATCGTATACCAGGTTTTTGATTGTGATTCCTAGTCAAGTTTACAATATTTTATAGGTCAACCTATGAACCCATAATCGAGCGGTAAACATGTCCCCACGAGGCCTCAGAGATCTATCTTGTCCTCGTTGTGCATAGGAGATCTCGCAAGATCAGATTGGTCGGAATCTACGTATGGAAGATGAAATGTCGGGTGAACGGATACCTTCAAAAAATACATCAAATAAAGTCAAAGCATACGGTGGAATTTGTAGTAAGAAGTACTGGCAGAGTATTGGTGGCGATCTCACAAAGCTGTAGATCTACCGGTAGGAAGCTTCAACCAAACACCATTAAACTTAACATCTAACCTAACCAATTTAGAAACCAAACCGTACGTTGATTGAAAGCTAGTTAAATATGTCTTGTTTTAGCGACATTTACAAGCTGGGTACATAGCAAAAACATGACGACTAAGATGGAATTTCACTATACTCATAAGTTGAATATCCATCTTAGTTGTCATGTTTTTACTAGTTAAAGATTATGGGGACGTTGAGCCGAGGCAAGAGCAGCAAAATATCAACGTTACTCGGATAATATAATGGAGTCAATTTCAGATCAATAAAACATTGTCATTTGCAGTGCCTCATCTTAACTATCCGCCTTTAATTGCATATAATAAATAATGAAAATAATCTAAGACATACAAAAGAAGCAAATTATATTAAAACAAAGAGGGGCAAAGTTACAACTCCAACAAACCCGTGTTTATTATTGTATCGTTGACACTTGTATATCATTTATCTAATTGTGATATACTTATACTCATACATCTTTCTGGTGTATATACACATTCTGTATAGTTATTTCTTCATTCTTGATAATGGTTTGAAAATAAACCGAAGTATTGAATCATCACCATGCATCCATGTGTATCTTATGTTGGAGTAGTAACTTTGCAACACTAATCAGTAAAACTCATAAGTGGAAATAATGCTATGCAAGTACAACGAGCAATTTGATAAGCTTACCTTGTCGAGCTTCAAATGTCTTGGTTTGTACACTGTCATGGATGTTGTCTCTAACCACGGTCATTCTATCTCTTAAAACTTCCAGTTGTTGTTGGCATGATAGAGTATGTAGCTTGTACTGTTCAACAGCGCTGTTGACTTCTGTGATCAGGGCCACGAGGTCATCCACCGGGTAGTTATCGCTTACTTTTGTGTATTTGTCGCTGGCAAATTTATCCGCAAGATCATGGACATTAAATGTAAAGAGCTTTATATCAAATGGCTTCTTTTCCAGAGGTTTCGGCTCCTCGGGAAAATTGCTGGAGCTTTGTGGCTTTCGTAGTTGTTTTTCGCCATCTTCTGCATCACTGGTGTCTTCACCGTCGCCATTTTGTTTTTCCTGACTAACCTCGTTTTGGGATTCGCTGCCGCGATCTACCTCAGGTGCTTCAACGCAGTTGTTGTCTTCAGCTTGGTTTACCGTATCACTGGCTGGTGTATCTTCAACTGTTGAGTTTTCTTTACTCCGCGATTGCCTGATTGCTGTTTCAGACGAACTGGAGGCCAACTTTGTAGAAGACCTCTTGCTGGTTGGCCGGTTAGACCCGCGTACTAGTGTATTCGAAGACGACTTTTTCACCGCGGCATTTGTCTTTGTGTCTTTGAGTGTGACTTTTTGTGTCGTAGAAGCTAAACGTGCCACTCCGGCACCGGTTCGCCTATCAGTTGGTCTTGAGTTTCCGGTGCTATTCGTCTTTCCAGAGCCTTTTGTTCGGCTCTGGGAAGCCGTCCGATCGGGCATGTTGCTGATTATGTCTATCGGCGACCCCTTGCTATTTTACATATGATAATGACCACTCAACGTGCTATTTATCCGGACTTATTTTCAACCATGTGGTTCCAAATTACTTTTCGTCCAAATTACTCCACGGTGTGAAATGTTACACCGCCCCTGGCTTGATCACGTGGATCGGTGTGATACGCAATTGACCTCGGTCCCGTTTCTGTAAAAGAATAATACATACATTAGTTAATATGCTAATATGAAGAATAATAGAAGACCACATACTTTTTAAACGAAGAACAGGTTTTCTAATTTAAGTGAAAGTTTGTTCCTGAACAAGAGTAATAGACACCTCAATTAATTTATGTGCTAGGTTGAAACATCTAGAATTATTCTTGTCAGGTCACGTTTTCTCTTACTTGAGTGAAAATCTATTCCTGTAAAAGAATAGTAAACTAATTAATTAACACGTCAATTATTAGAAATCCCGGAGACCGCAACCAGATTTTCCGAAACAGACTAATTTTAACTTCATGGAAAATTTGTTCCTATAAAAGAATAATAGATGAATTCATTTTTGCGTGAGAATAAGGAATTTCAGAAACCAATAGCTGAAGTAATGAAACACTTTTTACTAAACATAAACGTATCACTTCCTCATGATACATAGTTATATGATAACTACTTTACTGTTATACGTCTTGTTTAAAAGGCATTTAGAAACTGGATACATTACAAAAACATGACGACTAATATGGATTTAAAAATATATAATATACCCAGAAGTTGAAAATCCATATTAGTAGTATTTTTTTGGCATATTTATACGAGTACAAAAATGTTATCTAATGAAAATGTACTTTTTGAATCTGTCACTCAATTTGTGTCTTTTCTAACGGTTTGAGTACTGAATTATCTAACCTGCGCCCAATAACTGCTTACACGCTTTAATATTACAAGGCTTTGATTTTATGGATATACTTTTGTATTGTCTTCCGCCCAGAATAAAAAACTCGGATTATTTGATGAAATTTAATGAATGCAGTATTTCTGTATACAGATAGCTGCATATCCACATGTTGCACATTTTTGTATGTTTGAATGATATAATATGACACATGAGTTAATAACCGAAGCAATATGCCAAAAAGGATCGATTACGTAAGTATGTCATATTTTTTGGCACACTCGTGGATATATATATATCATTTCACATTAAGCAAAGTCACCACAGTTTATTTGATCTCACTTGTAGTAGGGTACCCCCCTTAGTATTGAACAGTCAAGACCCATGCCGCCGTACACTGGATATAATGGCATGCGTTTTGATTTGTAAACATCCTACTGTTATGGGTTACAAATGTCACGTTCTAGAGGTGTTTTAAATCATATATTGATAAACAGAATTTGACTTATTCACATATCAACTGTTCTGCCTAGTTTCCGTTCTTTGCCATTTGACTGAATGTATACTATTGATCTCGTTATGTTTCTGTACTCTCTGATTTTTTTTTTTATATCTGATATGTATTAGTTTTTAAATACTTGTAGGAAGTGGCTTGGCTAGACATAATATTGAATAAACAACGATGAACAACTGATACATTTTGGTATTCAAGCTTTCGGAAATCTTGAAAATGGAATAAAATATTTCCGAAGGCTTGGATGCCAAAACTTATACGTTGTTCGTCATTGTTTATTCAGTATTAGTTTTTTCCTCAATATGGTTTAATACAGATTTATCACAGGTGAGCACTAGGTCTGTATTAATTCAACTACAATATAAAATGACAGTCCTTAACCTCACCAGTGTGTTAACACCTGCACAGCTACACGGCAGAAATAATCAGGTCTGACATAATATCGATATATATTTTTCCATCAATATATATTTGTGTCACAAGTAATCACACTGGTACAGGGATATCGACAAATTAAAACCGATAAATCATATCATGTTTTAGACAAATTCTCAGAGACAAGTTTCTAGATAGATCTTAATATTAATACAAATTTTAACAAGGAAACTATACTAAGCATAACACGTATTAAGCTACATGTATTCCGGCTTTCTCAAATCGTGAATTATCAATATTAGTTTAAAAAATATTCTCTCAACAAAGCATACGTGATAAACAAAAAAATGTAATACGACTACGTCGCCAGTGTTAGTTTGCTTTTTTGTTTATTTGTGTAGGTTCTAAGACTGTCCTAGATGGTATTAAACTCTTTGTACAGTTTGGACCATATTATATTAGCTTTCTAAGACACTCACTCTATCTTCAGGTCCATGCACCTGAAGATGAAGTGAGCATGTCTCCGAAAGATATATATATAGTACATACTGAAAATAGTATACATTAAAACGAAAAATCAAAGGCGTAGAGAGAAAACAAGCAATAAAAGCTTCTAAACATGAATTGGTAACCTTGAAAATAAGGAAATATTATCGACAGGTTGCGAACGTACAGGTATTAAGCCATGACACGTTGAGTGATCTGTAGTCATGTATACCGTCATACGGTAATTAGACGTTAAATTGGGGGCCTTACGTGTGACAAACTTGACAAGGAGAGTTGCGGTAGGTCTATATCGTTTCGACACTCTGGTTGTTAACCTTAAGGTGGTAAATGTAATTGTATGTATGCTAAGGGTTTTCTTCTCTTCGAACGAGTTAAAGCTTCAGATAACGTAGATATCTGATTTCAGCACACCTCAAAGCTAACAAGTTTTTTAGTATCGGTAATTAAGTTTGTCGGAACGCGCCTTCATGTAAGAACGTTTATATCATTAAAGTCTATATTATATTATTAGAAACTACCGAATAAAATGTTATAATCGACGTAGTTGGACACAAGTCTTCACACAGCAGGTAATTTACTTAACCGCGGCAAAAATCGTCGAATTGATACGACACCCAATGCTGTATTTTCCTGTGTACTGATTGAGCCTGTATTATGTCATTTACCATAGGCAGTATTCCAAAAAAAAAAGGACACGAAACAGTAAACAACATCATAGTTTAGAAATACGGTTTGATGTTTTAAGATTAAATCTTTACCTGTGTCTTGTGTGCCGTTACCTGAAGAATAGATGCGCCTAATCCGCGACCTGCTTCGCGATTCAATCCGCGCACAGGCGAATTCAGCGCTCGATACCGCGCTTTAGAATTCGTGACAAAGACAGCGGCACTTAACTGCCAAGCGTACCTGGTTTCAATAGTCAACATAAAGTATTGGTTCAAGTGCTGTTACTATTCTGTCACACTCTAGAGTCTATAGCAACTACAACAGACACAAGCAAAAGTGATAGCTACGCTGTTTACACTTCGAATGACTACGCGAGCTCAATATAATTGGAAATTGACATGATATACACAACAATGACAGAGGGTCGAGTGTGGGGCTTTCGGAGCACGGTTAAACTGATGATAAATCACGTATATTAAATAATCTCTATAGATTTCCATTTATAAGTCGAAATGCTTGGATAGTTGGCAGTTACATTGTTAACTATTTATAGATACACTGAATACAGTAGGCCCATAACGACGAATTCAATATAGGCTATATTCGAGAGACGACGGGCGAACAAGCTAAGTTATTTTATTTGTTTACTTGATTGATATTCAACGAAGTACTAAGGAGTATTTAACATATATGACCCCTTTGCGTTAACGAGGTATGGTGGAAAAACGAATAAAGCAAAACAAGAAAGAAAAACATATCCATCATTAAAACCACTACGCGATCTCCGCAGCCACCGACATTTAATGTAACCTGCTTTGGGCGCAGTAAAGGGGACTCATCAGTCTAACACGCTTAACCCACTGAGCAACGGCGCTGTCCCGAAAAGCTTGCTTGATGTAACGGGAAAAGCATCATCTGTGTCGATTTTTAATTTATATTTGTATCAGTGTTTTCAGACATTTTTACTTTCGATCATATGAATGCATATGAGCTATGGATAAGTGTACTAAATACCCTGCGTAGTCTATATTACAAGGATGTCACAAGCTTGGTATTAAACCAAGAAGCCCCTAAAACTACATTTATTCGATTTATCAGAAGCCTAATATCTATCTTAAAATGAATACATCAAAAACTTGATTATTAAAAGGCTTTCAAGACAATGTAACTCTAAACATACCGGTACCTGTGAGCCAAATAAACTCGATTCCTATTCGAGCAGGACACTGTACTCTTCTTATCTGTCGACATTTGTTTAAAAATAGTCTGTCCACATAGTTTCTTCGCGGGTGTTGACGAGTATAAACGTGCATGGTCGCCACATGTACTTCTAATCATGGTCTAATGGTCTATTCATTAAGCTACAACATTCTGACTTACCCCTTGTCAGGTAATATAATATGAAATTTAACACTCATGTCTCATTTAACAAACGGCTCGTCAAGTCTGGGCAATAAACCTTCGTGTATATGATATCCAATCTACACCTGGATTAATGATGTAATATATAGATAATTAGCCTTGAGTAAAGTCAGTTTTTATCTCGCTGTGTCATCGCGTTATTTGACACGAAACCAAAATCTTTGCCGGGGGTTGAAAAAAGAAGATAAGCAATAAAACTAATCAATGAAAAAAATCCCCCAAACCTACTATAGTATATACGTAGCTGAATGGCGTTTAACCTAACATTTAATGGTATACGTTAAGACCTGTTTCTACGTTGTTATATATAATAGTCCTACTGTGTTGTTGTTACAGTAAAATAATCATCATATATCCTTTCCGATAAAAGTAACTGGTGTCCTCTAAAAAGCCCCACAACTTTATGACATAGTAAAGTACTACACGTAGACCCCACCACATTCATCAGTGATTTAGTGCATTACAGCTGCATGATTTACTCTTTTT